>JACEFZ010023062.1:317500-350000 GCA_014155875.1 Cepaea nemoralis | reverse complement strand
TATTGTCTGATATAGAGATCTTATTTCAGGCTGTCGATGATCAATGGGAAATGTTGAAGAATTCAATAAACTTTTCTGCAGAAACAACTATTCGAAAATTAAAGAAAGTAGGTCGTAAGAAATGGATGACTGAAGAAATTTTAAGACTAATGGAAACACGAAGACACAACAAAAATAATCCTAACAAATATGAAGACGTTCACAGGAAAGTCAGAAAATTATGTAAAGAAGCAAAAGAAGTATGGATTGAAAATAATTGCATAGAAATTGAAAAACAACATAACAGTAAAAATACCAAATTAAAGCACACCAGAATTCATAAGCTTACTAAGAAAAGAACACCTACATCAACAGGCTGACTTTAGGCGGCCTGGTGTGCCTTGCCAGTGAGAAGACCTGATCGTTCGGGTCCACATCGATTGACGGACGTCAGTGGCGGCGATCGGGCAAATCTTGTGCTACAGCCTACGATGGGTGACGGCGTATTATTCTGTTGTGATAATTTGGCCGTGTCCAGCGTGTGCCGCGTAGGCTAGTGTTTAAACACCCGCTTCACACGCCAGTGATACGGGGTTTGTTTCCGGGTCCGGTCAAGGATATGCACTACTGACGAGCTCAAACGAGAGCGAAACTCGAGTCTAGTGCTTCCACAATGACGTGGATAGGCCTTAGATTCATACCAGAATACGAACAGCGTTGCCAGTAGTGGGTTGTGCTCACAATTTAAATCTCAAATCCCGAAACAACAAAATAAATCAAAAATGGAAAATTCATAATAGAAAAACATGAGATTTTACATACATGGTCAGATTACGTGAAATACCTTTATGGTGATAACAGAGAAGAACATTATGATATTCGGAGTAATAATGAAGGACCATCAATTCTGAAGATAGAAGTTCAGAATGCTCTTAACAGTATGAAATTTGGCAAGACCCCAGGTCAGAACAACATCTCAATAGAAATTATCTCTGCCCTAGAAGAAATGGAATAGATCAAGACACCAGACTGCTGAACACAATATATGATACTGGAGATATACCTCCTGAATTATGTAATTATATATTTACTGCAATCCGGAAGAAATCATGAGCCTTGGAATGCGATCAATATCGAGCAATACATCACATCTCAAATATGTTGCTTAAGAATGATCATGCAATGAGTTAGGAAGACAATACAACCCGAAATAGGAGAAGAACAATGTGGGTTTGTGGAAGGCAAGAGCACAGGATGCATTGGCACATTGCCGTCTTGACAGACGATAGTTTGTTACATTGTGCTCCAAAAAGGCATAATAACTACAACCCGTGGCGGTAGCTAATGTGACTGATCAAGCCTCTCCATAGCACAAAGCCTGAGCTAAAATATTGAGACAACGTATTGCCAATGCAGCATGATCCTCTCTCGGCCTGCCTAGTGCACTCCAGAGGAATGGTAACGCCAATACATCTAGAACGAACAAGACAAGCTGCAGAAGCTGCCGGAACAACAAAGCAATATTCTAACTGTCCGCCTGTCGGAGCTTCCATCCTAGACCAGCTTCTCACCTGGTCTACCCTGCCATGACATTTTGTCTTTAGGTTGCATTTCCTCGCACCAGGATAAGGCTTGCACCCTCCTAATTGCGCTCTTCCGCCCGAAGCCGTTGGCACAATGTGAGGTTTCGGGTTTGGTTAGCGCCGCCCAAAGTTCGGCGCTAGCAAAACGAACGAACAGACTTTATTTTCAAAGGGTAACAAATTGGGCACGCAGGCCCGTCTTACATTCGGCCCTTCCAATCACTCATCTTTCTTTCATCAACAGTGCATAGGAAAAAAACATTGTCACATGAATTTTGTAAACATAAATAATGCATATTACTATGTTATGAGACACATCCACCACCCACCCACACATCCCCCATTCACTCCAACTCCCCCACCAACCACACACATAATCCACACACACATGCATTCCCCTACCCATCCACCACATCCCTACACCTACACATCTTACCACCCACAAACACCTCTCGCCCACCACACATCCCATCCACCCACACCTCAGGCACATATACATTCCCCAATCCACACATCCACCACCCACACACATCCACCCACCTACACACATCCCCCCACCCACTCACATATCCTCTACCCGTCCCATTACCCACTAACAATCACTCACCCACATATCCTCCTCCACCCTAACACCGCTAACCACCCAACCAAACACACAATCCTCGGCCACACATCCGCCACGCACACACACACACACATCTCCCCGTCAACTCACATATACCGCACCAACCCACACACAAATTCCGCACCCACACACATAATCTCCCATCTCCCCCAGCCCACTCACAGATCCCACACACATAATCTCCCATCTCCCCCAGCCCACTCACAGATTCCGAGCTCACCCCTACAAACATACCCCACCATCTCCTAACCTACACATACTCACCCACCCATATATCATCTACCCACCCACACATCCTCTACCCACCCATCCCCCAACCAAACATCCCTTAACCACACACCCTTACTCATACAATCATCCACCCACACATCCTCTACCCAACAACACATCCTCCACCCACCCATCCCTCAGCCATACATCCCTTAACCACACACCCCTAACCATATACACACACATCCCCACCCAAGCATAATCTCCCCACCCATACACACATTCCTCACACACACACATCCCCACCCACCAACACATCCCCAATTTACAAATACACACCTCCCATCCACGCACACACAACCCACACACACATCTCCAACCCATACACTCATCCCCTCACACATCCCTAGACACACTTATCCCTCAACCACTAACACCCTCATAGCCTTCACCCACTCATCAAAACATACATCTCCTATCTATCCACCCACACTCACACACCTCAACCACCCATCTAAACACACATCCTCCAAACTCACACACATCCTTCACCCACCCGCACACCCAACCACACCCCACCCACCCATCCACACATCCTTTATCCACACCCAGCTCCCCTCCCACACAACATCCACACCCATCAAACATCCATAAAGACACATCCTTCTCTCTCTCTCTCTCTCTCTTACTCATTAACTTCTCTTGCACTCTCTCACTCACCAACTGTCTCTCTCTTGCACACTCACTCGCTCTCACACTCACCCACACACGCACATACACACGTACTCACAAATTCTCCCCCTCACTTACTAACCCACTCTCCTTTACTCACTCACTCACCCGGCGGCTCTCTCACACTCACTTTCTCACTCTCTCACACAGACAGGTATATACACAACACAACCTCTCTCTCACACTAACTCATTCTCTCACTCAATCTCTCATACATACGTGTACAGACATTCACTTACTCTTTCACGCCTTGCAGGCACACGCGCATACACAATCTCTCACTTTCTCTGTCTCATACTCACTCTCTCACTCACATTCTTTCTCATCCACTCTCTCACCCACTCTCTCACTCACTACAGTGTAAAATGATAGTGAAAAAATGAAAACAATAGCAGAAAGCAGGTAGTACCATCTACTGGCATACGGTAGCTCAGTCATATCTGACTAAGAGACGGGTACAGTAAATACAGTGTATATGCTGAGAACATTAATTGAACGTTATATAGAAGTAAACAAAGACTTACATCTTTGCTTTATTGACTACACAAAGGCTTTCGATAAAGTAAGGCATGTCAACATGATGGAGATGCTTGCAAATTTGCAAATTGATCGGAAAGAGCTTAGACTCGTAAAATCATATATTGGAAACAACAAGCTGTCATAAAGATTGATAAAGAAGTAGGTCAATATCAGCTTGTTAGGAGAGGTGTGAGGCAGGGATACGTAATGTCTCCAGACTTTTTTTTTTCCCTGTACAGTGAAATAATTTTCAGAAATGGTGACGATATGACAGGAATTATCATTGGAGGACATAACATAATCTTCATGGCTTCCTGCGTAGTGTTCTTGTTTGGCCACACCTCTTTTAATTTGCTGTTCTGCAGTCTGACCATGGTTGTAGATTCGCGGTCATCACTTGGTTCTCACGAAAGTCTTATTCTCGTAGAACAATGGTGTCAAATTCAATCGCTCAGCGGGCTAAAACTCAAATCACATGTAAGGTTGCGAGCCGGAGAGTATAAACATTTAATAAGCCGAAAATTAAACCTTTTTTAAACATTAATATGATATCTGATAAAGTTGAAGGTTTGTGTTACAATGCTTATAACATGTTCCATGTTGAGGATATTACCACACAACGTTCCTTGGTGAATGATACAGTGATATGCTATCAATTCACCAGTACAGTTCTCCTGCATCTTTAAACACACCCTTCCAACTAGTCCATATTTTTCGCCTGCTCTAGGGATTACACGACTTTCTCCGTAACCAGTATATTCTCGTGAGTAACGTGACGTGTGTGAGAATCGATAGCGATTCGCTCCGCGTCGGTAACTTACGGGGAATTTGAGCCGGTCGCTCAGAAAGAAATTGCAAACTACTGAGCGTAATCTTGCCTAGTATATAAACAGCAGCTGAAAGATTATGATGTTGACTGCAACGTCCTGTAAGGGATACGCAACATTCAAAACAAAAAAAAAAAACATCATCGGTGCACCATCTGTTGTCAGTCCAACGAGTTTGTCCCAAGGCAGGTTCATGTTGGTTAAACTTTGACATACGTTGTCAAAACTGTCTTTTCCTATCGTTGTCCCATGCATGGATTTCATGTCCAATATTTCTTCTGTAACATTCAAACTGTAGTCTTTTCCACGGATGAAAATGGCGAGCTGTGCAGTGTCAGTCGTGCCATTACTTTCATCGACAGCATGGGAGAATGCAACAAAGTCTTTGCCTTTTTCTATCAGCTGTGTTTTCACATGAGTGGCCATCACAAACCCGATCAAAACCCGTATTTCTGCTAAGGCTTACCTTTGCAAACATCTGCCTTTTGTCTGAACACAAGACGTCAAACACTTTCATCATGCAGCGCTTCAGAAACTCTCCTTCTGTAAATGGTCGGCCTGATTTTGCGATCTACTCTGACACAATAAAACGTGCTTTGACTGCAGCATCAGTTTGTGATTTCGCTTTAGTGAAAAACATCTGCTGCGATGTTAGATGGCTCTTCAATTCTTTTACATTCTATAGCTTCTGCTCTGGATTCAGGCTGTTTAACTTGTCTTGATGTTTAGTCTCGTAGTGCCGTGTCAGATTATATTCTTTTATCACAGCTACATTATCTCCTCAAATTAGACACACAGGTTTACCGCCAATATCAGTAAACATATATTCAGCCTCCCAGTGGCCGTGAAAGGCTTTGTTTTCAGAATCAACTTATCTCTTGGCCATTTTAAAAGGCTGGGTGGGTGGGGAATAGTGTGGTTTGTGTGTGAGGGGATGTGAATGATGGGTGCGGGGAATGTGTGTATGGGTGGGGGATATGTGTGGGTGTGTAGAGCATTGTGGGTGGTGGGAGATGTGTGGGTGGGTGTGTGTGAGTGGGTGAAGAATGTATAGGTGGATGAGGGATGTGTGTGTCGGAGCGGGATGTGTGAGTGGGTGGAGGATGTGTGTGGGTGGGGGTATGTGTGATCGAGAGATGTTTGGTTAGGGGTGGGCGGTTGCGGGGTGTGTGGGTGCGTAGTGGAGGATGTGTGAGTGAGTGAGTGTGCGTGTCTGTTTGTGGATGGGTGGGGTGTGTGTGTGGGGGTGGGGATATGTGTGTTGTGTGTTGGTTGAGGATATTTGTGTGATCTGTGGGTGGGGATGTGTGCGTGGTGGGTGGGGGATTTGTGTAGTGTGGGGGTATGTGCGTGGTGGGTGGGCCGAGGCTATCTGTGTGGGTGTGAATGGGGGATATGTGTGTGGTGTGTGGATGGGGATATCGTGTGGTATGTGGCTGACGGATATGTGTGTGGTGTGTAGGTGGGGGATGTTTTGGTGTGTGGATGTGGGATGTGTGGGTGGGGGATACCTGTGTGAGGTTTGTGGGTGGAGAATATTGGGTGGGTGGGGGATGTGTGTGGTACGGGTGGGGGATATATGTGTTGTGGGGGATGTGAGTTAGTGCATGTGTGGGTGAGTGTGTATGTATGTGTGGGTGGTGGGGTGTGTTTGAGTGGATTGGGGATATATAGGTGGGTAGGGAGATGTGTGTTTGTGGGTAGGGAGATGTCTGTTGGTGGGGATGTGTGTGTATGGGATGGATATATGTGAGTGGGTGCGTGATGTGTGGGTTGGTGGGGGATGTGTGTGTGGGTGGGGAATGTGTGGTCGATGGAGGTGTAGTTGGGGGATGGGTGGTTGGGGGTGTGGGTGGGTGGGTAGAGGATGTGTGAGTGGGGGATGGCTGTGTGGGTTAGGATGTGTATGTGGGTGGGTGCGGGATGTGTGGGTTGGTGGGGGTGTTTGTGTGGGTTGTGAGTGTGTGTGGGTTGGGGGAACGGGTGAGGGCAATGTGTGTGGGTGGGGAATTGTGGGAGGGGGATAGGTCTTTTGGTGGGGTATTATGTGTCCCTGGGTGTGTATGTGTGTATGTGTGTGTGTGGGGCGGTGTGTGTGTGTGTGTGGGGGGGGGTGATGTATGGGTGGGTGGGAGATGTGCCACATAACATGGTATTTTATTTATTTTTTTATGTTTACAACATTCATTTGACAATGTTTTTTTTCTTCCTATGTAAATGTATAATACATCATTGATGAACGGAAGATAAGTGATTGGAAGGGCCGAATGTAAGACGGGCCTGCGTGCCCAATTTGTTACCCTTTTAAAATAAAGTTGATTTGATTTGATTTGATATTGATTTGTAAAAGATTGTGCAACTACCGACAGACGCTAGATTGATACCAGGTTAGCCGTAGCGGGAAAAGGTGATGCAATATCCGGGCATTACACTACTTCCATGTATTATGAGCTAATCCAAAACGAGTATCTGGACGTTGCTAGATAACTATAACGACGAACACTAACTCACTACACAACATTTGTTTTCCCTTATTCTGATCGAAGCGAGAACGCTTTCAGGTAGCCTATCATTCAGAAGGCTGCTAATTAGGGAATTTGATTTGCACTTTATATCGTGACCATAAAAAAATATTTTTGCTTAAAATTCTCTCTTGGGTCGAATATATCTGTACGTCGGTTGAGACCTCTCGGGCCTGATATGATTGTACCATGGGCCGGATGTGACCCACGGGCCTTGAGTTTGACAAATGTGTCGTAGAGCATTCAGAATGTCAGTCTGGTCCATGGCGCGTCCGCCCTCCACCCCCACCTGCACACCACACACACCTGCGAGCTTGTCCGCCGTCTCATTTCCTTTTCTCCTGCATGCCCTGGCACAAAGATAAATCTAATCTTTGCCAGCCGAGACCGCTCCAGAGACAGCAACCACTCTCTTCGGATCCATCCCATCTCTATCCTCTTGAGCATGCTCATTGGGTCCCTAAGGAAACATGCCCTAGTGAATGTCTGTGTCTCGAGCCATGTTATTGCTTTACTTACTGTCAGCGTCTTAGGTAGCTCGTTTAATTGGGTTGACCATTGCCCCAGCTTGTACTTCCTCCTCCACAGCAACCTGATCTCTATACTTAACCTGACGATACACTAAAACATCGTCGGCATATGAAAATGTCATCCCCGGTCCAGTGATCAACTCGCTGGTGATTCTCACAGCGTACGCGTTGAACAGCACCGGAGATAATGTTGATCCCTATGGTAGGCCAGGCTATATTGTTGTTGGTTCCGAAGTCCAACTTCTTCTTCTTCTTCAGCGTTCCGAGCCATTGAGGTTATTTGCTGCAGATACAATCCGTCTCCATTCGTCTCTCTGGTGGACCTTCTCTTACCAGTCGTTGATTCCAAGTGCTTGTAGGTCTGTATATGTATTATCTCTCTACCGCCTTCTTGGTCTACCTCGGGGTCTACGGTCATTTATTTCCTTAGTGTAAGCGAGTTTTGTTTCCCTATTATCTTCCATTCTTTCTATATGCCCCAGCCATTGTAGTCTATTAGCTTTCATAATACCAGTGATTAGCGGGGACTTAAACAGATCATAAATGTCATTGTTACTTCTTCTTTTCCACTCTCCACTTTGTGTATCCTTAATGGGTCCAAAGATGCGTCTTAAAATTTGTTCTCAAAGGTTTGTAACAAGGCTTCGTCTCCTTTCGTTGTACTCAGGTTTCAGAGCCATACAGCACAACTGGTCTGATCAGTGTTTTGTATATTGTCCAACTGCCACATCTGAAAACTACTTTCCGTTGGAACGGGCTAGCGATCCAACTAATGAGTAGAGGACTTATCTTGAGTTCAAGAAGCTGAAGCATTAAGAAATCCACTGGTACTTTGTTGTACATGTCCTCAAGATCAATCGCTGCAGCAAAGGTTTAAATGCATGAGTTGAAACCTTCATAGACTTTATGGACAGAAACTGCAACATTGGTCCATGTTCCTCTTTTGGACGGTACCCTACCAGGGTAGGTGGGAAAACACCTTGCCTCTCTAGCTGGCTTGATATTTTTCTGTCAATTAACTTCTCCAGCAGCTTGCCTATTGTACTATGCATGGTTATTACTCGGTTACACTGAATTTGTGTGTGATCTTTGCCAGGCTTCGGCAAGGGAATCAGATAGCTGTATAACCACTCCTCCTTGATGCTAGCACTCCCTATACTTTTGTTGTACATGTCTTCTAGTTTCTCTCGCTCGTTGTCGGTACACCTATTGGTGTCGTCATATCTTATGCCATCTGGCACTTTAGCGCCGTTTTTGGATCATCGAAGAACAGCCGTGATTTCTTTCACTGTCACTGCGTCTTCATCCGAAATGTTCTGAGCCTTTGCACCTGTCTGAGGTAACCTCCTTGGCAAGATTTCGGCCTCTTATGTCTGTCTTGTTGCTCCGCTCTAGATAATATTCTAAGAAGACTTTGCCCTTGTTCTCGTCAGTCCTCTGCCAGATGAGGTCAGCACCTAGGATGTCGGAAATTATTTTATTCCTGCTCATTCTTTTATGTAATCACCAGAACAACTTCAATGACTTGTCTGTGCTCAATCTTTGACATATCTCTGCCCATTTTCACTCTTAACCACCTTAACCAGTTTTTTTTTTTTTTTTTTTAACTAGCTTACTTTTGTGTGCATATCTTTCTCTAAGTGCATGCTGGGACTAGGATGGGCAACTCTGTTCTTCTTGGCATTTTGCCATTTCCTTACAGCACTGCGCTTATCCACCCATGCCTTCTCCACCTCAAAATTCCACCAATGTGGCTGCTCACAGCATGTGTACCAGTCCTGAAGCTTTCTGCGCTTGTCTTGCTTTTATGTAATCACCAGAACAACTTCAGTGACTTGTCTGTGCTCAATCTTTGACATATCTCTGCCCATTTTCACTCTTAACCACCTTAACCAGTTTTTTTTTTTAACTAGCTTACTTTTGTGTGCATTTCTTTCTCTAAGTGCATGCTGGGACTAGGATGGGCAACTCTGTTCTTCTTGGCATTTTGCCATTTCCTTACAGCACTGCGCTTATCCACCCATGCCTTCTCCACCTCAAAATTCCACCAATGTGGCTGCTCACAGCATGTGTACCAGTCCTGAAGCTTTCTGCGCTTGTCTTGCTTTATTTTACTCACCACATCTTGCCCTGTACTGTCGTACTGGAAAGTCTTGACCGTTGACTTGTGCTGCCTGGTTCTCCCTTTCGCCACCAGTATGCTGCAAGGGTGGTGGTCGCTACCATGGTACCATGAGACTTGAAGGAGAAACCAGCGCCAGATCAATAGCACTGTCCTCATCACCTGGACGAACTTACTGTCATGGTGACAGAGCCACTGTTGGTACAAACCAGGTCAATGGTTTCAACTGGTGTCTAGCTCTTCCTCCTGTGTTTTGGAGGGGGAAATGTTCGCCCACGATCTGCCTTTAGCGTTGAAATCTCCACAGAAAATAACATTGCTCTCGTGACCTAATCACTGCCACTTCTGGGAATCCACATTTGCGTTACGGGCATAAACATGAACCAACACGAATGGTAGACCGGATTGAACTCTAACCGCCTGTATTTGTATGTCGTCATTGCCCCATCCAGACACGTCTAGCTCTGAAGCCACTATACTGTCGCGAATGAGATTCGCCATTCCCAGATGTCGCCTGTTTTAGAAAAATTTGAAGCCGGCAATTTGCAGTAGCTGATCACCCAATCTCGTCTCCTGGAGCGCTACAATGTCATTCCTATATACCAGGTTTTCCAGAATAGGGACCCGTTGTTTTACGCTGGCATAGTTCCAATATAGAATACGAGTATTCCTGAGGCCCAGACGGTCACATTTGAGTCTAAAACGTCTTATCCCACCTCGTATGCCTTGCCATTTGCGGCCACCCCATCGCCCCGTCGCCTTGCTGTGTTGACTGCCCTCCGCACGGAGCACAAACGTTGTTCCGCCATGTTGAAAAACCGAACACCACAGAAGCACACACGCTGCGAATATTCACTCAATGATTTTTTCGCTCGATGCACGAACTCCGTAGCGTCGGCGCAGATCTCGAGAAGAAACTTCTGGTACTACATCCTAACACACAAATTACAAAGAGATGCAAATATCCATCTCCTACACGAAACAGGAACGGAGACACAATAACACAACCGTCCGCCACCATCTTGACCGGAAGTCAATTATCACTACTATTATTACAATATAAAGTTTATACAGTATAACAATTACGTAAGTGAAGTGATGAAAACATTACATAACTTCAATGGTACTTGTCCCCTATCCGGATCTGGGGTCCCGGTTACAACTGGGATACGTGAACAGCAGCTATGTTCAGATCAGCGAACAGCCGGACGGTGTTCAGAACAGTAGTTTTCCGTCCTGTCTCCCTTAGTTCCTCCGTTATCACAGCACGGGAAAAACTGGGCTCCTGTTGAGGGCTGTTTCAAACATATGTCGTATCTAAAGTGAACAGGTCTAGCAAGCTTGTCTATACTAAGTATGATCCACGCTCTAATCTCTGTGGCACCTCCCTGTCTGGTTCGAGTTACAATTCACTTCCTGGGGTTTCAATTATCTCCATTCAATCACACCTCTTTCACAGTGGAGACTGAATTATCTGGTCACTTCACGCGGGTCCGCTTAACACTGCAAGAAGAAGAAATACTACAATGTGATATACAAGTAAATGAAAATATTCTTAAACAAGTGGATCTATACAATTATATCGGAACAGCCATAACATTTGATGGGAGATGCCTTGAAGAGATTAGAACAAGAATCGCCGTGGCGAAGGCAGCATTTTGCAAGATGAAAAACATACTGACTAATAAAAAAGATGTCATTTGCAACGAAAAAAGAGTGTTGAGTTGCTACATAGAACTTGTGCTTTTGTATGGATGTGAAGCGTGGACAATTAGCAAACAAACTGAAAAACATCTGATGGCTGTGGAAATGTGGTTTCTGAGGAGAGTGCAAAGAATATGATGGACAGACAGAAAAACTAACGACCAAGTCCTACAAGAAAAAAATGAAAACCGTAAACTGATTTGAGAAATTAAACGTAGACAGTCAACATTCTTTGGTTACGTTATGAGAATAAATAAATTGGAGAACTTGGTGACAACTGGCAAGATTGAGGGAAAGAAAACAAGGGGAGGGCAGAAAATTAAACACCTAGATGGCTTGGCCACGTTGTATGGTCGAGACAAGAACACTGAGCTGATCCATGACTCTGGTGATCGAGTTAGATGGCAGAACATGACTGCCCACGCTTACTGGCATGGCACATGATAATGATGATAATGCATATCTTTTATATCGTTGTTGTTCTCAGTTAGCCTCGAATGATGTGTGGATGAAATAATGTGTAAAAGAGAGTGATAGAAGGGCAGAATATTAGACGGGTCTGCGCGACCAATTCTTAATCCTTTGAAAATAAATTTCATTTATTCATTCGTTCGTTCCTTTTTTAAGTCTGTGGTTTCTAACAAGTGTGCGTCCAGTCAAGGGAAGCGTTTTTACCTATCTAATGATTCCCTGGAATCTGTCTTGTTCTTTCTGTAAGCTGCGCATGAGTGATTCTTAAATAACATGTTAATAGATATGAGGCAATTTAAACTGTATGATTCTCTTGGGTTTAACAATTATAGGACGAAAAGAAATAAGTGAGATTTAGCATATCGAAAATAAAGAATAAGCATAAATAATATAATATATGCATAAATAACATAATATATGCATAAATAAGCATAAAGAAAATTATACTAGGTCAGTTTGGATTGTTGGGTAATGAGGGGCATTTTTCATTGACGTGCAGGGAAACAACATCCTCTGGTGGATAAGACAGCACACATGGTGTTGAGAAATCTGAGAACAATATAAGACACTCTCTTGTCTGCAATCCACTGCAATCCACCAATCGTCTGCAAACGAAATAACCTAGAGATCTAACACTTATGTATTCGCGTCCTCCTTTAGCCGATATGTTTATTAACAAAAAATAAACATGACTCTGAAGTTAGTTAGTTACATATCCTTTATAGGACTTAACAGTGAACAGCAGATTGTTTGGCTGTCTGTGATTCCAGGGCAAGTACGTTAGTAGTTTGCCATTGCTTTCTGAATGGCCGGAACTCATTATATGGAAACCAATGCAAGATGGTCTGTTTCCACATTGCCCTTTGTTGTGTTTTGAACGCGGTATGCGGCATTACGAATTGCACCCGTAAACTTGCTCAGGAATCACGGACAGCCAAACAATGCTGGGGTTAGCTACCACGTCCTCTAAAGGTTATGCAACTAACTCTTTCCAATAATTGCCAACTGTGTAGTTTAACGGATTTATTTAAACAAAGGTGCCACAGACAACAGATATATAATAATGCAATATGCTCCAGGCGAGATGTAATGAAATATGCAAGGCAATAAACTGTGCAACTGTCACGGGGCGGGATGGCGTGGCGAGGTCGCCATATATAATAGTAGTAAATGATGATGAGATATTGGAGGAGGCCCTTGCTGCTTCGCTCTCCCTCACTACTCAATGTTCAAGGATCAATGATCAAGCCGCTGCCGTCGCCCCGTTGTGGATGTTGACTTGCGATACTGTACGCTTCATTCTTGTCTAGGTGGATGATTAATGGTCTTAAAGAACCACAGTCACACCAACCGAACCTTAGGGGTTCCTCACGCCCTCCAACTGCAACTCTCGGCCAGAAAACTTATCTACACCATACACACACACACACACACACACACACACACACATATATATATATATATATATATATATATATATATATATATATATATATATATATATATATATATATATATATATATAACATAAAACGCTTTATTCACAGTGCTACATTGATATCACGGTTACAAGTATGCCTCGATTGACTACACAGACTCTTTTATCTGACATCCACTCGATCGCCGAGCATCAGAACTAACCACGAGGAAACATTAACTACTGATCTACCAATGCACATACTCCCGCTGCAGACACTGTTACAATACTTCCATCCGTCCCACTTGCAACCGTCCCATATGAGTGTGGGTGTCTCTAGTGTGTGGCGTGGTCCTTTGCTGGATGCCCCTGGCGGTCGGTCTCCAGGTTTTACTGCATAATCTTCATTCAATTAGAATCCTGCACTGTTACCCTTAATGTCCGTGTGCCGCTTGATGTGCTCGATAAGTGTCATGTTGAAGGCTAATGATATCGTGTCTGTGTCTGGTACTACGGTCCTAAGTTGAGAGTGTAGAATATTCGTGGCGTTAGTGTCGGTGTCCCGTGCTGAAGTGCCGTTGCTTCGTTTTTGTTGTCAAACGACGCAAATCTATGACGTATTTTCTTCTTTTTTTTTGCTCTTTTTCTCGTTTCTTCTTTTTCTTTTTCTTTTATTTCTATCGTGGTGCGTTTTATAGTTACTTTTGGTGCTTAACTTCTATTCTTTATATCTATTATTAATTTATGTGTGTGCAAACTAATTAACTCATTTCTGCAACATGACAGCAACCTTTTCTTTAGTACCTCTTTGTGTAAACTAACTAAGGGAATAATTTTTTTTGAATGTTGGATTTTATCTTTTCCATTTTTCATTAAGGATTGTTATATTTTCAGTTTTCGCCCCAAATTTCAAATACCCCGGTTATGCTGGTAATTGTGTTTGACTTGTTCCATTCATTGCATATGTTTGAATGTAATGCACGAAGATTACAAAAAAAAAATTGTCAATAGTTTTTACTACTACAAAATTGAGGTCCTTTCATTCAATATGGTGGCAAGCAGGTAATGACAAACATAACATACAAATTAACAATATTTATGTCAAAACAGATAATTACCTGAATATTAAATAACAAGAGATGTTTTCATTGTTTTTAATACAAAATGAGAGTTAACAAGTTTCCCTATTATTTTCAAATATTGAAATATAGCTTTGAAAAACATGTTTGAAATTGCAATTTAGTACTTTAGATTCAGTAGATACTAATGTAAGAATTTACTAATGCCAACCTACGTCTTAGGTTAGGTGTCCTGAAAGTGTCTCACAATCTCCGACAGAGTCGAGGGTTTGACTTCAGCCGCACAGAATTTGCATTGATTTCAATGGCATAAGCGAAGTTCATTAAAAAAGCAGTGGCAAACTACTGAACCTAAAAAGGCCTAAAAATGCTGTGGTTTACTACGACATCCTGTAAAAAACACTGAACTAATTTTTGAAACTAATGCTGTGCTTGATACTTTACTCCAGAAGATCTTAATTTGCGGCGGCGTCCTATGCCAGAGCGACTATGATTGCCCCGGAGTACAGAAATGTTGTCGTGCCTGTGGCAATTTAATTTGCTCCGATCCTGAAAGAGCAATTGGGTGTGCTAATGTCAAATGTAACATTGGTAAGTACATCACACCACATATGCACCACGCGCGCGAGCTCTCTCTCTCTCACACACACACACAAACACACATACACACACAAACGCACACACGCTCACGTATACTAAAGATGTTATCTCCTCATGCCTTCATTTCATTCGTCTCAGGATGTTTGTAAAGTTTCACTACACTTTGTAAATAGAACAAATTTGAAAAAAAACATCTTTCTACCGTTAATAACACTATGTTTGGTGTGCGAAGGATTACCCTAGCAGGCGACAACTACTCACTGCATATTGCTTCACAATGGGCTGTGGAGCACGTATTTTGATGACATCATGTACTTCATCTTTTCAAATTTGTTCTACATACATTGACATCTGATCCGGTAAAAATGGCGACGACCTGACGCGTTCGTTCTTCGTGAGACGCTGTTTTTTTTTTTTTTTTAGTGTTTTCTGGTGGATTATGTGGTGTTATTTCGTATTAGTTTATTGGAAGTGTTCAAAATAAGCTAATGAAGGCAGATGGGGGATGAAATTTTGAGGGCAGCCGACAGATAGTTGTTAGTTATGGTCTCAAGTTTCGCGATGGTAGGCAGAAGATCTCTATCACGAGACAATGGCTACGGTCCCCGGCCAGTACTGTCACTGCCAGAAAGGAAAGCAACGGCAAACTACCTTCTTTAAAAGTGCCTAATTCATTATGCTTCGCCTAAAGACAGATCATCGCAAGACAAGGACAGAGACATTAAAATTGGCAACCAGGAATGTTATGACCTTAAACGACGATGAAAAACTAGATAACATCAGACAAGAAATGGAAAGAGAGAAAATTAATATTTTAGGGAAGTGCGAAACGAGATGGACAGGAGAAGGCATTAAGATAGATGAAGATTATAAGATTATTTATTATCGAGGACAAGATCGACAAAGGGAGTAGCAATTATCTTGGTCAGGCAAACATCAAAATCTGTTCAAGGATATTAGGCCGTGTCAGACAGAGTTATACTTGTTAAATTAGCCGCAGATATTTTAGCATAAACGTTATTCAAGAATATGCCCCAACAGGGAATCCAGTGAAGATATTGTAGAGGAATTTTATAATGACATAGAGTCTGCTTTAAAGAAATGTAAAAATTCAGAAATAAACATCATAATAGGAGACTCCAACGCAAAAGTAGGAAATCAAGGTGATAGATACACAGTAGGAAACTATGGTTAAGAAGAGAGAAATGAAAGAGGATACAGACTTGTAGAGTGGGCAAAAGAGCAGGAAATGATTTGTAGGATGGTTTACACAACACCCTAGAAGATTATGGACATAGGATTAGAACCAGACTGATTAATTCTGATTAGCAGAAGAATTTAGAAATGCGTTAACAATAGCTAAAAACTATTCCCAGTGCTGATTGTTATAGTGACCACAGATTACTTACAGGTACATTGAGGGTAAAGTTAAAGAAAGTCAAGTATATAACTGGAAACACTAAATATGATTTGTGTACATTGAGTATTGGCAAGAAAATACAACACAAATTCAACATACAAGTACAGAACATATTTGATATATTGTCTAATCTAGAGATCCTATTCCAAGATGTGGATGATCCAATGGGAAATCTTTGAAGAATTCAATCAGTTTGGCTGCAGAAACAACTATTCCAAAATTAAAGAAGGTGGGTCGTAAGAAATGGATGACTGAAGAAATTTTACAACTAATGGAAACAAGAAGACTCAACAAAAATAATTCTGCCAAATATGAAGAAATTCACAGACAAGTCAGAATATTATGTAAGGAGGCAAAAGAAGCATGGCTTGAGAAAAATTGCTTAGAAATTGAAAAACAACACAACAGTCAAAATACCAAATTAGTGCACAAAAGAATTCAGGAACTTACTAATAAAAGAACAAGTACATCAGCAGGCTGTCTAAAAACTAAAGATGGCAAAATCATAATAGAAAAAGATCAGATTCTACATGTATGGTCAGATTATGTGAAAAACCTTTATGATGATAACAGAGATGAACAGTATGATATTCGATTTAATAATGAAGGACCGCCAATTTTGAAGATGGAGGTTCGAAATGTTCTTAAACATATGAAAGCTGGCAAGGCCCCCGGTTCAGATAACATCACAACAGAAATGATTAAAGCTTTAGAAGAATATGGAATAGATCAAGTCACCAGACTGCTGAACACATTATATGATACCGGAGATATACCTTCTGAATTATGTAATTCTATATTTATTGCAATCCCAAAGAAATCAGGAGCCTTGGAATGTGATCAACATAGAACAATTAGTATAATGAGTCACATCACGAAGATTTTGCTACGAATTATCATGCAAAGAGTGAGGAAGAAAATACAACCTGAAATAGGGGAAGAACAATGTGGGTTTGTAGAAGGAAAGGGTACAGTAAATGCTGTGTATATGCTGCGATCAGTTATTGAACGTTCTATAGAAGTAAACAAAGATATACATCTTTGCTTTATTGACTACACAAAGACTTTCGATAGAGTAAGACATGTCAACATGGTAGATATGCTTGCAGATCTACAAATTGATGGGAAAGACATTAGACTAATAAAAAACACATATTGGAAACAAAAAGCTGCCATAAGGATTGATAATGAAGTGGGACAATATCAGCCTATTAAGAGAGGTGTTAGGCAGGGATGTGTAATGTCTCCACATTTTTTTCCCTGTACAGTGCAAATATTTTCATACATGTAGAAGATATAAATGGAATCAGCATTGGAGGACGAAACATCAATAACATTAGATATGCAGATGATACAGTATTGATTGCAGACAATGAGCAGGATCTGCAACAATTAGTAGATGCGGTTGTTGCACACAGTGAACAACTGGGGTTAGAATTAAATTGTAAAAAGACACAGATTATGGTCGTCACTAGGAAGAACGAAATACCACAAGGTAATATACAAGTAAATGGGAAGACTCTTCAACAAGTGAATCGGTACAATTATCTCGGAACAGTTATAACATCTGATGGGAGATGCCTTGAAGAGATTAGAACAAGAATCGCCATGGCGAAAGTAGCCTTTAGCAAGATGAAAAACATACTGACCAATAAAAAGATGTCAATTGAAACGAGAAAAAGAATGTTGAGGTGCTACATAGAGCCTGTTGTGTTGTATGGATGTAAAACCTGGGCAATGAGCAGTCAAGCTGAAAAACATCTGAAGGCTCTGGAAATGTGGTTTCTGGGGAGAATGCAAAGAATATCATAGTAGTTATAATGGACAGACAGAAAAACTAATGAACAAGTAATACAGGAGACAAATGAAAATCGCAAATTGGTTAGCGAAATTAAAGTAGACAGTCAAAATGTTTTGGACATGTTATGCTGCAACTTTTGTATTTGATGTCTACGAGGGCTTCCAGGATAAACAGAAGACAGGGACGGTAGCTCTTGACCTGGAGGATGCGTATAAAAGGGTTAGGTATGATCGGTTAATACACACCGTTGGGTATGGAGGTCTGCCCTGCCTTGTTAGATGGGTTGCTGCAGTCCTTTATGAGCGTAAGGTTGCATGCTCATGGGTACCTGGACTTCTGACCCATGTACTATTACACCTGGATTTCCGCAGGGATCTGCCTTGTTCCCAGTGCTCTTTAATGTCTACACCAGCAAAATCGCAGCTATTGAGACACCAGGTGTAGGTAGAATCTTGACATTTGCAGATGATGTGCTGGTGTACAGACAGTTCAGAGACAAGGCCAGTTTGGCGAAAGACTTACAGGTGGCGGTAAACAAGGTGGCGGAGTGGTGCAGGGAAGCAGGGGCCATTATAAACCCAGACAAGGCATCGGTTGTGTGGTACCCCCTGGATAACCGGATCGTTAAGGCAGACGTCCCAGGTATTATGTTGAATAGATGTCCGCTTAGTCGAGAGAGTAAATTGAAGTAATTGGGAATCACCTTTGGCAGTTGTTTGTCTTTTAAGGGTCATGTGGAGGCTTTGGTGGTGAAGGCTGGTAGGGGACCTAATGCATTGAGTAGATCAGAGGATGCTGTACAGGCTCTTTTAGCAGTTAATAATTTGTCATTGAGTATGGTTTGGGGCTGCTGACAGTATCAAAGAGCCAGCTTGAAATGTTGGAGCGCATACAGAATGCTGCCATGCGGTTAAACCTGGGGTGCACAAATGACACACCAAGTATATGCATGAGGCATATCCTGGCGCTACCAACAATGACGGATAGGCATAGGGTCCTTCAGACCAAATGGTACCTGAGAGTTGCCGCAGACAGGGATCGCCCGCTGCATGCAGCAATGAATATGGTCATGGGTCATAGACTAAGACGAGGCACAGGCAGAACTTTCTGTAAGTCAGGTGTGTGGTCTAGAGACCATCAATCGTGAAAGAGAGTTAGTTGAAGTTCCGTAGACATGACGGACTGGCACCATGTAATAATAACACTGGGTCGTGAGTGCAGAGAATGGGCATCGGGCCGCACTGAGTTTGAAGTGCAACAGCTGATCCAGAGCAACACATATCAAGGTGACATAGTCATCTACACCGATGGGTCAGTGGTGAGAAACAGACGTAGTGGCTGGGGCTTTATTGTAAAGGCTAATGGGCGAGTCTTGAAAAAGGGGAGCCTGGCATATGAGACTACGACCTCCAGCATGAGAATGGAGGTGGAGGCAGTAACAGCGGCATTCCGGTGGCTAGAGGAGATTACTGCCACACACGTTGTGTTCATTACGGATTCAAAGAATATGCTTAGTAAGGTGGAGAAAGGAATATTTCGTGTGGAATGGCTCTCGTCGCTTCAGAGGTCACAGATTGTGAGAATTGTATAGATATTTTGCCCTGGCCATGTGGGTGTACGGGGGAATGAACAGGCTGATAGGCTAGCTGGGAATGCACCTTTTAGTGGTATTTTGCCTATGGACAAGGGGAAGGTGGTCGTGCGTTGTTGGACCATGTGGAGAAAGCGGAGGACTAGATTTGAGAACCCTTATGTGGAAATAATGCGATTGCTGGGGATCGGCAGAGCTTCTGGAAGAATCTCAAAACTGAGAGGAAAGACCAGGAGAACTTTTAATCAGATAGCGGTGGGAACGATACTCTTCGCTGGCTGTTGAACGAGGAGACAGAGCACGTATGGGAATGTCCTGAGTTCAGTAATGTCGGTTCTTACCTCAACTCAACTCAACATGAGAAGAAATGAATTGGAGAGCTTGGTGACAACTGGCAAGATGGAAGGGAACAGACCAAAGGGAAGACCGAGAAGTAAATACCTGGATGGTTTGGCCACATGGCATGGTCGAGACAGGAACACTGAGCTGATCCACGACTCTGGTGATCGAGTGAAATCGAGTCATGACCACCCACGCTTTCCGGCATGGCACATGATTTATTGATTGACAAATTGTAGTGAGACTTTACAAACACACAGTACTTGGGGATGTTGAGTCAACTGAAGACCTTGCTTTTGTTGAGCATCGTCAATACACAATATAAAGTATAAATCCACAGTCAATGAGAAAATAATGTAACATCATTATGTACCTGAAAATATAACTCCATTCTAGCTATAGTTAAGGCTGTATTTCTGTAATTTGTCTTAGGGCAAGAGTGTGTAATGAGTACAGCTCCCTGTCTACCAGGGACAGTCTGCGATCAAGCTCAGATTCCAACATGTGTCACCAAAAGCTGCGCGTAAATCTGTGAGGAAGTAACTAAAGGGTAGGTGCACTACTAGAGAGACAGACGTGAACATGTACAATGTCGTTACAAACGCATTATGGAGGCTGTGCGGAGAGGTATATGTGTTTCGGGCACTGCGCGAGAATGTTTGCTGACCCAGGGATGTATATATATATATATATATATATATATATATATATATATATATATATATATATATATATATATATATATATAGAGAGAGAGAGAGAGAGAGAGAGAGAGAGAGAGAGAGATAGAGAGAGAGAGAGAGAGAGAGAGAGAGAGAGAGAGAGAGAGACAGACAGACAGACAGACAGACTGTCAGACAGACAGACAGACAGACAGACAGGCAGACAGACAGACAGAGACAGAGACAGAGACAGAGACAGAGAGAGACAGAGACAGAGAGAGACAGACAGACAGAGACAGAGACAGAGCAATAAATTATGTTTGTTTTTTTGTTTTAGAAAGAAATATATTTTAACGAGGAAAACTTGGATGGGATGGCCAATGTCGAATATTCAAAATTTCAAAATGCCCAATGCATGAAACAGTCCTTTACGTACTTATGCAGAAGTAAACGTAGATAACCCTTTTATACTCCTGAGACGAGCAAGACATATCGTACTGGATCCATATTGTTATAAACCAATCAGCACTCGGTGGGTGATGTGGTCAGTATCAGTCGACCACCTTGCTCCCCAAGACGTTTCCTGGTATCTAGTTCAGGCTGGATCTACTTACTTAGAAGCTTAGGATTGTTTCAAACATCCGAATACACCCCGATGTAGATCGAACCTTGGACCATAGAGTCTAGCCACCACGCTACCGCGGATCCAACTGTACCTGCTTCATCTATACATGCTCCATCTGTACCTGCTCCAACTGTACATGCTCCATCTGTACCTGCTCCAACTGTACCTGCTCCAACTGTACATGCTCCAACTGTACATGCTCCAACTGTACCTGCTTCATCTATACATGCTCCATCTGTACCTGCTCCAACTGTACATGCTCCATCTATACCTGCTCCAACTGTACATGCTCCATCTATACCTGCTCCATCTATACCTGCTCCATCTGTACCTGCTCCAACTATACCTGCTGTAAATGTACATGATCCAACTAAACCTGCTCCATTTATACCTGCTCCAATTTTGCCTGCTCAAACTGTACTTGCTACAACTATACCTGCTCCAACTATACCTGCTCCAACTATACCTGCTCCAACTATACCTGTTCCATCTATACCAGCTCCAGCCATACCAACTGAAACTGTACTTGATCCAACTATACCTGCTACAACTATATCAGCTCCAACTGTACTTGCTCCAACTGTAGTTGATACAACTGTACCAGCTCCATCTGTACTTGATACAACTGTACCTGCTACTATATGCACGTTGATAATATTGCGATTTTGTTCATCTTTTTTATCATATACATGTGCTTTCTGTAGGATATTTTCAGGATCTGTCCAAATGAACAAACATGTCTTCATTTCTTATTTACATGTGAAGTTGGAATCTGTACGGAGTACAGATATGCTGCAGTGTAATAAAACTGACGACTGGCAAGCAGAAATGGGTCATTTCAACACCTGTCAGTTACCTGGAATCTAGATTTAACAGAAACACTAAACCAAATAAATAAATAGTCACATAACTCTCGCTTCCAATTACTGTTGTTTAAATGTACATTGTTAAGTGACATTGTCATGTTACCTGTTCTTTGTAGAACTTCGTCTCTAAAAGCTTCCAAAATATCTCTCGCTATCCCTCTCTCCATTATAATCCAAATTTCCTGCTTCACTGCTGCATTGTATACATTATCAATCAAATCTCGAACCCATATATCTTGTGGGCTTCCTTTTCATCCCCTACGCGAAACACTTCCCTTGGCAATTAAATGTGCGTGCGTGCGTGCGTGCGTGTGTTGTGTGTGTGTTGTGTGTGTGCGTGCGTGCGTGCGTGTGTGTGTGTGCGTGTGCGCGTGTGCGTGTGCGTGCGTGTGCGTGTGTGCGTGCGTGCGTGCGTGCGTGTGTGTGTGTGTGTGTGTGTGTGTATTTTCAATGTCAAGTCGAAAACATTCAAATTTCCTCATGTTTGTTTGTCTTAATAAATCTTGCCCAGTGTTGAATTCGTGTTGGATATACATATATGTTTGTTATCCTTTCTCTCAAATTGTGTCTTTTAATATTGTCTTCTGTAACATTTATATTAAAAGGCGGATACCAGCCCTTGTGAATATAAAAGTTAAAGTAAATGGAGAACAAACCATAATATGTAGCATCATCCAGTGCCTTGCCGGCTGGCATGGGCGATCATACCTCTCCACAAATTGTGATCTCAGACGGCATGGATCAGTTCGTGTGGTTATTCCCTTCTGTGCCATGCCACAAGACTATCACGAATCTTCTCACGTTGTCTTCCTCTATCTGTCTTTCAGTAAATCTTTTCGGTTCTCATAACGTGGCCAAAAAACGATGACTGCCTCTATCTGATGTTTGTGACCTTCCGGCTCAACTTACCTTAAAACGTCCTGATTACTCTTTATGACTGTCCTATTAATTTTCATCATTCTTCTATAAAACCACATCTCCAAGGCTGCTATGTATTTTCTCGCCTGTTCACTTATTGTCCAGGATTCTATAAGAGGGGAATCTTGCATAAGGAGAGAGAGTTGGGACTATAGTATGTCCAGAAATGAATGCCGTCATTCACGATCAATTATTTTGAAAACTGTCTGTTGCATCGTTAAGAAATTTTTCCTGCCGTCTTATATTTACCCCCACCCAAGGATTATGTCTTTGATAGGTCTAAAACTTAAATCATCGAAAGCGGCGACATTTCTTTGATGTTTTGATGAAAAACTAGTGATTTCTAGCTAACAAACTTGTTTTCACAGTATTGAATGCCCCGCCAATTCAGATGACGACACAAGGCGTATCCGGATTGGTATGGGAGAGGGTGCAGTAAAAGAAGTAGCTTAAAAGTCGACAGGGTCGACTGCATTGCACCGGGTTTTTATCCCATATGGCTCAGTCTCTTTCCGCAGCGTGGAAAGCGTCGCACAAAGCACGAACTCCGTAGCTCCAGCGACGACCCTCGGGAGTCTCCGAAAAAATGCACTCATGAAATGAAGGACGCGGCCCGGAATCGAACATACAACCTTCGGAGCCCGAATCAGACGGCTTGACCACTTCACCACGAAGAATCCCGAGAGGGGTGCAATGTGTAATATTAGTAAAGACAGAGAATTTACAGAGGCATAGGGTAAATAATGTGTATATTGAGAGGAAAGTAGAAGGAATATATTTCTTACTTTATTTTTCATTTCCTTCTTGTTTCTTCAGCTGCTGGTTAATAATGTGTACACAAGTATTCATGTTAGCTTTTTATATTGAGTTCGTGAAAGCTTCCAAATAGCTGTGCGTTAATGTGCGTATGGAGTGACCAGAAATGATACCGCAATTTAGTCATCTTGTGTACATTTTTAAGGATCTGTTCAGCTGTCTGTGTAGTTTGTTCACACGCACACATGGGTGACAGACCCGCTTTGAGTCTTCGTGAAAGATTGTCTACTCTGCTGTTTACTTTTCAGAGACGGAACATGATTACCTGTTTTTCACTTTACAAATAGTTGTCATTGTCTCTGTAGTGGGCTTTCTTCTTAACGACCAAGATGTTGGTCCTCTTTTCATTGAAGTTTATAGATTGATTCGTATGCACGTGTGTTGTCCCCTAATTTGTCAACGTGTTTGCTCTCACATTTCTTGTTATGCCACAATATGTCAGTTTCCACTGCAATATTACTCTTCTGTTGGTATTCAATGCGTTTAGTGTGTGTGTGTGTGTTGTTTTTTCAATACCAGTTTGTCACCGCTGAGGGCTTGCGGAATTGAAAATTCATCACTGTGGAATACAAACTGTTGCCTTTGACATTGTCCTGCAATTCGTCTGAATAGTTGGAACAAAATATCCCAGTAAACGTGCACGCGGATTAAGGTCTGCGATCTGCTCAGACCTTAATATGTGTCGGACGATTCCGGTAGGTTGATGATTGCTCTCGGTTGCATAACATTCAATCCATCCTTTCTTCAATAGTCCTCTTCCTCTTTCAACACATGGTCCTCACATTTTCCCAGTAACTTTTATCAATATTTAATAGCGCGGACTGAATTAGTATCTTGATGTCAGACAATTTAAATATAGTATTGTCAGCTGCCACCTGTCCTTTAATTTTAGCCCACACAAGTTCTATAGGGTTTAAATGAGAATGGTACGGCTGAAGTCTCAAGCACCCATGACGATGCTCTTCTATCAACTTTTCGATTTGATATTTCTTGCTTTTTGGCGTCTGTTTTACAAGGGACGACAATTCTGGCTAGAAATACCTTTCTGGAAATGGTATGTTTTCCATTCGGAGTCATATCTTTATTGCTCCCTTTGTGCTAGATGCTGTACGTATTTTGTCTTCTTGGGCAACAACATTGATACCATGCATTGTCCATAATTGGACACGACGATCTATATAGGGATAGAAGTACAGTATTCTCGAGCCAATCTCTAAATACATTACCTTTCATCTTACTATGATAATCCCTATTGTCTGTATGCTTTGATACGAACACGAGCCCAGCATTCTGTTGTAAGCCATTATGCGTATTACCAGCATGGGCCATGACCAAGAGCTGTCCTATACTACTGGGCACATATCGCTGTATCTGTCCATCCACTGATTGCCATTCCTTATCACTTGGGTGTTGCGCATTGATCCACATTTCATCCAATACACTATGCCATAATTTTCTTTGCGCATTTCCCTTATTTCACGTAGGTATCTGCTTCTCATGGCTCCTAAATGCGGTTTCTCGCAAAGAATATTTCTACCTACCTTGTATTTTCTAAAAGTGAAGATGATGTCCTTATAATTTTCCTCAAAGTTGTTTTGGATAGCTCTATGTTATTGTTCTTTCTCAACCAAACCCTAAGTTTTCTTTGGCATCCAGCATTTTTATAATGCTGGATAATCCTGGATATAAAATCCTAATTTTTATAATTTTAGGAGTCTCCGTGGCGACGTGGTCAAGCCTTTTGACTCGGGTTTCAAAGGTTGTGGGTTCGATTCCGGGCCGCATCCTTCGGTTCACGAGTTAAATTTTTCGGAGACTCCTGTGGGTCGTCGCTAGAGCTGCGGAGTTCGTGCTTTGTGCGATGCTTTCCGCGCTGCGGAAAGAGACCGAGCCATATGGGATAGAACCCGGTGCAATGAAGTCGATCTTGTCGACTTTTAAGAGACTTTTTTAAGCATTTTTATAATAGCTCGCCTTATGAAATCCTTGTCAAAGCTGTCTACAATAACCTTTCTACCTACCATTTGGTTATTGCGTGGTGGTTTAATTCCAGATTCTTGCACCCATCGACGAAATGACCGTTTACTCAATACCCAATGCATGCACCGTTCTTTTTTCGGGATTTAACAGTTTGAAACAGTTTCCTTCTATCAGCTTCTTGTCAAAAAAATTGTGTACAACTTCATAGCGATGCTTTGAAGTGTACACAATTTCACATTCAATCCCACTGAACAATATTCACACATTCAGATGTAAGCGATAAGTGGTAAGATTTTAAAAAAATAATCAGTATTCATGAAAGTACCCACATACTGACGACACCTCTGAACTAGTCTGAACACTCCCATTTTAAACTGCGCGGGGTTCTTGTCATAAGGCCTTTCTCGTGAACCACAAGAAAATTAACCATTCAACGCTGATGTTTCCGTGCATAATGTAATACTTCTAAAAATGTGCACTTCATCTCTGACTCGTAAATTGCATACCGCATATAAACAAACTTTGAAATCTGCTGTACAATCTCCAGAACAGAAATTTTGTTGTTGAGTGGACATGATGATAAGGTTATATGCCTAATCTCATAATTTTCCCTCAGTTGGTTACTAAGATATGGATTTTTATATGGAGGCGAACAAATGTGAACGCACTATAGTTGAAAGGTTCAGTGAACACCCCTGGTATCACTTATCTGATATGTGGTGACTTCAGTGCCCGCGCCAAGGAATGGGACAGGTCGGGAGAGAACAGACAAGATACTGCTCTTGCTGAGGCCTTGCTTGAGACGGATGTTGTCTGTCTAAATGACGGGACACCCACTAGGCTAGCAATGAGACCGGGGAACCCTGACACGGCCATCAACCTGGCACTTGTATCCCAAGAGGCGGCATCAGACATAACATGGAGCGTCCTTGGAGACCATGGAAGTGACCACCTCCCCTGTTCTGTGTTGATACCTAAGTCCAGCAGAGTTAGGGCTATAAGAGCTCGCAGGGCATTCAATTATGATTGCGACAACTCTTCGCTCATGGGACGCCTTAGATCACGGGGAAGATCTAAACCAACAAGAAGAATTTTCTCCCAACCACCATGGTGGACACCAGAGGCGTAGAATTCATGGAGGGAAAAGAGGGCGGCCATAAGGAATTGGCAGAGGGTGCGGAGAGCAACCAATTCAGTTGACACAGAATTGGAGGAGGCTGAAAGGTGTAAAAAAGTAAAAGTATAGGATTTTAAACTCCAGGCAGAAGAGGCAAACAGGATTAAGTGGGAACATTTTATCAATGAAGTCGGTGGGGATGGGACATTGGGAAAATTCTGGAGGCTACACAGGCAGATGAAGAGACAGGCGATGCGTGGTACACATGGTACCGTTTATGATGTTAACAACCGACCTATGACAACTGACAAAGACAAAGGGGAGGCTTTTCTTGCGCGATTTTTAAAACAGACGAATCAGCAAGATAGTGTTTTTATAGATGACGTTAGAGAACCCTTGTCACGGGTCACTAGGAAGGAGGACTGTGAGATTAAACTGGAGGACATTGGACGGGTACTGAAGCGAGCTAATGACACAGCGCCAGGTCCGGATGGGGTGAGGTACACACATATGAGTAACATAAATGACGGGGACTTTGAGCAGATGGCTCTTTGTTTCAACCTAAGCATCAATACGGTGGAAATACCCCAAGATTGGTTGCATAGCTACCTTGTCCTACTCCCAAAGCCAGGTAAGGATCACTCCAGACTTAATGGATACCGAATCATAACCCTGCAAAACACGTATGACAAAGTCCTCGAAAAGATAGTAGCACGCAGGCTTCAGCAACATTTGTAAAGTCGTAATCTGCTTCCCAAGAACTCGGGAGTTACCGGCCTGGTAAGGACACCTGGGCCAATGCTGAAACTTTTGAATTTGATGTCTGCGAGGGGTTCCAGGATGAACAGGAGACAGAGGCAGTAGCTCTTGACCTGGAGGATGCGTATAACAGAGTCAGGTATGAACGGTTGATGTATACACTGTTGGACATGGAGGTCTGCCCTTGCCTTGTTAGATGGGTTGCGACGGTCCTTTATGAGCGTAAGGTTGCACAGTTCATGGGTTCCAGGACTTCTGACCCATGTACTATTACACCTGGGTTGACACAGGGATCTGCCTTGTCCCCAGTGCTCTTTAATGTCTACACCAGCAAAATCGCAGCTATTGAGACACCAGATGTAGGTAGAATCTTGACAGTTGCAGATGATGTGCTGGTGTACAGACAGGGCAGTGATAGGGCCAGTTTGGCGAAAGACTTACAGGTGGCAGTTAGTGGGGTGGCAGAGTGGTTCAGGGACGGAGGGGCCATTATATACCCAGACAAGGCATCGGTTGTGTGGTACTCCCTGGATAACCGGATCGTCAAGGCAGATGCCCCAGATATTATGTTGAATGAATGTCGAGAGAGTGAATTGAAGTAATTGGGCATCACCTTTGACATGTGTTTGTCTATTAAGAATCATGTGGAGGCTTTGGTGGTGAAGGCTGGTAGCGGACTTAATGCATTGAGGGCTATGGCAGTTAATAATTTATGTCATTGAGTATGGTTTGGGGCTGCTGACAGTGTCAAAGAGCCAGCTTGACAGGTTGGAGCGCATACAGAATGCTGCCATGCGGTTAATTCTGGGGTGCACAAAGGACACACCAAGTATATGCATGTGGCATATCCTGGCCCTAACAACAATGACGGATAGGTATAGGGTCCCTCAGGCCAAATGGTACCTGAGAGTTGCTGCAGATAGGGAACACCCGCTGCATGCAGCCATGGATATAGTCAAGGGTCATAGACTAAGACGAGGCAGGTCCTGGATGGCACTGGCGGAACTTTCTATACGTCAGGTGTGTGATCTAGAGACCATCAATCGTGAAAGAGAGTGGGTTGAAGTTCCGGAAGTCATGACGGACTGGCACAATGTAATAATAACACTGGGTCGTCAGTGCACAGAATTTGGCAGCGAGCCGCACTGAGTTTGAAGTGCAACAGCTGATCCAGAGTAACACACATCAAGGTGACATAGCCATCTACACCGATGAGTCAGTGGTGAGAAACAGACGTAGTGGTTGAGGCTTTATTGTAAAGGCTAATGGACGAGTCTTGAAAAAGGAGAGTCTGGCATATGAGACTACAACCTCCAGCATGAGAATGGAGGTGGAGGCAGTAACAGCGGCATTCCGGTGGCTAGAGGAGACTACTGCAACACACGTTGTATTCATTACGGACCCAATTAGTATACTTAGTAAGTTGGAGAAAGGAATATTTCGTGTGGAATGGCTCTCGTCGCTTCAGAGGTCACAGATTGTGAGAATTGTATGGATATTTTGCCCTGACTGTGCGGGGTTGCGGGGGAATGAACAGGCTGATAGGCTAGCAGGGAATGCACCTGTTGGTGGCAGATTGCCTATGGACAAGGGGGAGGTAGTCGTGCGCTTGCGGGGCCAGGTGGAGAAGGCGGAGGAACAGATTGAGAACCCATATGTGGACAGAATGAGATTCTGGGGGTTCGGCAAGGGCTCTGAAAGAATCTCAAAACTGAGAGGGAAGACCAGGAGAACTTTTAATCAGATAGCGGTGGGAACGATTAGTAGTATGACCTTCGCTGGCTGTTGAACGAGGGGACGGGGCACGTATGGGAATGTCCTGAGTGCAGTGATGTCGGTTCTTAACTCAACTCAACTCAAGTGTCCAGGATTCGCAGCCGTAGGTTAAAACGGGTTCTAATAACATGCAAGAACTATTTTTCTAACTTTCGGGGGCAGTAACCTAACGCACACAACATTCTTCATTTGATAGAATGCAGTGTTTCTCACCCGTTGTGTCTCCACCTTGTCGTGGTGGGGGAGCTTGCGTGTCCCATCGACCCCATGTGTTTACCGATGGATGAAAACTACATATCGGACAGCTTATGGGATAGGGGCCAGACTAAGAGAGACACAACCTGCTGCTCTGCAGGTAGACTGAGGATAGCAGTCAAAAGTTTAAAATCAGGCACACGAAGGCAGAAGTTCTTGGTCTGGACAATACTCTAAGGCTCTCTGTCGAGGGTTTAGGCTAAAGGCCTCTAAGCCACAAACCCGTGAGAGCCGGGCCGATACCCACCTACCGAAAAAATAGTTGTGGGATACGGAGAACGCTACATGCCCAGTTCTGATACTTGTTCGAAGGCTCTCAGCTGGGGGATATGACGGATTCCCGGATGAGAGCGCCTGGCCGTTTCTCGTTCACTGCTGCACGGAGGTAAGGTGCTGAGCCGGCAGCACATGTAGCCTACCCCGTGAGCGAGAATAAAAATGCAGAAAGTGTCCCAGTCGAAAACTGTCTGTATCTAACTCATAGAGTGTAGACAAAAGTAAAAAAAAACGTCTCAATAACACGAAATGGAACACACGGCTAGCGAATCCATTGCGTAGTCCGAAGTCAAAAGCAAAAGCTTACCGAGTGGATGTCGCCCGCAGTCTGACCGTTCCTGGTGTGTGCTTGAGCGACCAGTGGCAAGCGAGATGCCCAACACATGGAAGTGAGGAACTAAAGCAGCCATGAGCAGGGATAGGCAACTCCTTGGGTGAGCCCAGTTTCAGAGCAATATGTGCCGGCTCTGCAATTATGGAAACCTCCTTGGATAGCCTTGGATAGGCTCATGGTCTGCCCCTGCCTTCCCTTGAGGGTTAACCGTAATGTCGATGATCGTTCTATCTTGACCAGCTGAGATGTGGGCGACATCACAACAATAAGTCTAACTTGCCTCGAAACCCGAGGAAGGCTAACCTCATTAAAAAATATGCCTGCTGAAGTCGGAAGTGCCGTCCTACGGGTGGCAAACTAAAAATTGGCTCTACGCATTTACGTCCGAGTGAAATGTCTCGACCGAACTCGTCCTGCTAGGAACAGCTCTGACTACCTAGTTTCCGAATGCCGCTCTTGGTCGGAACAGCTTTGACTAGGTAGATTTCCGAATGTCTGTCGTGCCTCGAACAGCTCTGACGGGCACAAGGACAAGCACATGTCCGAAAACTCGCTGAGTGGATACCGTCTGCAGACCTGTCTGGTTTGTGCGGGAACGGCCCTCGGCGAACGAAATGCCCAATATATTGAAGTGAGGAATTAAAGCAGCCATGAGCAGGACGTGACGATTCCCTCGTTGAGCCCAGCACCAGAGCGTTATGTTTCGGCTCTGCAATTATGGAAGCCACCCAGGATGGCGGAAAATGCTATGGACTGTCCCTGCCTTCATTTGAGGGATGACCGTGCAGTCTTCTACTGTTCCAACTTGACCAGCTGGGAGGTGGACAGTACCACAAAAGTGAGAGTCTCCCAGGAATGCTAACCTGGTCAAAAATGCACGCTAAAAGTCGGATGTGTTGGCCTAAGGGTTTCGACCCAAGGGTGCTTAACCAGACACACCGCAATCACATCTGAAAAAAACACTCCGGATGAACGCAAAGAAGAAGAAGAAGAAGAATGCAGTGTTTGCTTGTCATATTCCGTTCTTTATCTCAGTGATGAATCTTTCATTCAATGTTATCCATGTGCCAAGATATCTGAATTTCTGCACTTGTCCCAAAATAAATAATCAGTAGACACAAAGTAAAGGTCTCTTTTACAAGCCGTAAGGCGCATTTGGCAAATGGTGCCAGTCCATATAGACACTTATAGACTAATCGTCACTCTGTGCGTGATATGGTCTGCACTCCACAAGTTGACCTTACTTCCCAAGAAACTTCCTGCTACCCATTGTAGGCTGCGTCAGTTTGGGAAAGCCATAACAAGGCAGTTAATATTTGTCAGTTGAGGAGGAATCTTTTGTCAAACCATACACGACACATAGGTGGATCATTTCTATTCAATAAATACAAAACACGCCAGTATGAAGAGAATGTGACTAACGAAATTGAAGCTAATACATACCGTACAATTTAATAGAAAATCATTCTGGGGTTGAGGACAAGGTCCTGTAAAGGACATGCAATTGTGTTTTCTTCAGTTGGATTACCCGTCTTACAATGTTAAGTCTTCAGTGAATTGACCCGATGCGATCAAGGTCAGATAATGAAAGTATTTTGATAATATGAAATAGACACTGCTACTTTTTAAAATAAGAGAGGCAACGGCTGCAGCAGGATATAACAAAAGGAAATACAGACAGTTCGGTATGTGTTGCTCCTGCAAAAGATGTCTTAGGGTAAAGATGGAAGCGGGAAACGTGCAAGAGGAAGCCAATCTTGCAAGTGGATGGGTAAGATCAATTGCTGCTCCTGAATAAACCTGCACGAAGGCGCATTGAATGTTGGAGACTCATTATAGTTCATACTGTATGCAGAAATGACACTTCATTGTAACAGTGGTGTCATATCCAAAAGAAAGTCATGAAATTGAAACAAATCCAACACAAAGTCCTTTAATTGAAACATATCCTACGCAAAGTCATGTAATTGAAACCCCGTAACAGTTGCCTCTCGCTTTGATTCCGAGACCAGTTAAGACCAGGGATGGAGTTATTGCCTCTCCAT
>JACEFZ010023062.1:250000-315000 GCA_014155875.1 Cepaea nemoralis | reverse complement strand
ACAGTGGAAAAAAAATGGGAGCTATTCAAATCAAACATTATGAATACTGCGAAAATAACATTGTGGAACCACGAAAAAAAGCAAAACACGGATAAAGAAAATAACAAGTTGGTGGAACGCAGAAGTAAAGAAAGCTGTAAAAGACAAAAGGGAAAAATATAAAAAGTGGTCGAAGAGCAAACAGGAATGCAATTACATAGAATATTGAATAGAGAGAAAACATGTGCATATAAGAGTAAAGAGAGAAAAACAAAAAGACTGGGAGGAGTATAGAGAAACCCTAAATAAAAATTACAAGAGGCAACTAGAAACTTCTACAAAAAGATAAGCGCAATGAGAACCAGAGGAGAACCCTTTGACCCAACTAAAATAATTAACAGCAAAAATGGAGAACCAATATGTAAATAAAAACAAATCCTAATAAGATGGAAACTGTACTTCGAACACCTCAACATCCCATCAGATGTCACACGAATTCAAGAAACCGACACAGATGTAACCGAAGAACTAGAACCAGACATGCTGAAAGAAGATATTATAGCAGCCGTCAGATTAGCCACATTGAACAAATCACCAGGACAAGATGAAAAACCAAATGAACTAATTAAAATTGCTCGAGACTGGGGAAACGCCAAATTATCCCAATTTGGAAAAACAAAGTCAGCAAAAGAGACTGCACACAATACAGGGGTATTTCACTGTTGAGTCATACTGGAAAAATATTTTGCAAAATTCTTGAGAAAAGATTACGAATTTCTATAGAACCCCAGCTAAGCGAAATACAACTAGAATTTAGGAACAAATAAAGGATGCACAGATGCCATTTTTGCTCTTATACAACTTATAGAAAAATCAATCGAATTTGATGAAACACTCTACTTAGCCTTTGTCAACCAAGAAAAGGTATTTGATAGAGCAGATAGAAACAATCTGTAGTAAATCCTTAAACAATAGCGAGAAGCTTATACAACAACAGTGAATGCATAGTGAGAGCAACTGGGAGGACACTCAGAACCCTTTACCATAAGATCCGGAGTACGACAAGGTTGTGTCCTGTCTCCTCTCTTGTTTATAACATACATAGACAACACATGTAAAGAAACCAGCCAAACAGACACCGCAAGAACACTGTATGACGAGAACACGGAAGACTAACCATCTGCAAATCTAACCATTAGAGAACTCCTGTTTGCGGACGACCAAGCACTTATAGCAAAATCATAAGTTGAATTACAAGACGACATGGCTAGTCTAAACGAAATGTGTAGGGAACATAACATGAAAATTATCTTAAGTAAAACAGAGGTAATGACTATAACTAAAGAAGAACAAACAACAACAATTCATCTAAACGAACATCTCTTGAAACAAGTAAAGAGTTTCAAGTACCTAGGAAGTATAATATCATCAAATGGCAAATCAGAAGACGAGATCGAAAATAGATGCAATAAGGCAAACCAACTCATTGGACAAATGGCACCAATACTAAAGAACAAACATGTATCAATAACTACTAAGAAAGCACTTTACAACACAATCTTCCTGCCAACTCTATGCTACCAATGCCAAACCTGGACAATGACAGAAAAAGAGAAAAGAACAATCACAACAACAGAAATGAGATTCCTATGAAGAATACTCAATGTTTCAAGAAGAAATAACATCAGAAATGAAGAAATCAGGACTATAGCTGCAATAGATTTTATCAGAAGGCAGCAAGTCAAATGGTTTGGCCATGCAAGTAGGTTACCAACTAACAGTATACCACAACGAAGCAATGATGTACAGAACCAGAGGGAAGCAGAGGAAGAGGTCGACCACGTAAACGGTGGACGCAGGCAGTAACAGAGTCCATGAGAATATCTATACATGAAGACCATAAGCGGGCACGCTCCGTCTGTTTATACTTCACCTTGACACCGCAAGGTACAAGAGGAACATGATGAGATGAGAGGATATAAGATGAGATGAGATGAGATGAGATGAGTGTAGGTAGTAAACGGCGTCTGCAGGCATAGAACTCTTGTCTGAAAGCAATTATCTGCGCAACCTACTAACGGTTGGACCAACGCCCGATAAACAATAAACGAAGAACAAACAATATAATAGACGATGAAAGGAACCCTAATGTTTAATATCCCACTAAAATTTAAAAAAAGCAAGAACAGAGCATGGCGACTTTCATAAATATTGTATAAAAGATTTTGCACCTGTAGTAAGCATGAGCATCATCATCATCATTATCATCATCAGCATCATCATCATCATCAACATCACCATCATCTATCATCTTCAACTTTTGCCAGTCTTTGAGAGGAATAGTTCACTTGCCATGGCCCGATTGGCGGCACTGGGTAGTGTCATTCCGTGTGATTGTACAATATCTGTGATGTCGTCAATCCATTGTCTTCACGGGCGTTCTCTTGATCTCGTATCAGATCTTCTTAGATGTAGGGCCAGTGCCGGCAGTCGATGGTGTTGCATTCTAACGAGATGGCAGAACCTTTGGACCTTCAGCCTTTCAACATATGTGCTACAAGATGTTGATCCCACATTACGTCCTATGGAAAAAAATCCATTTCAAAATAATTTCCGAGATGGCTGACTTGGTCACGGGACTATTAATCAGAGGCTGGGAAGGACCCTTATTATAACTTCTCTTCTGAGTTTGAACGAGGTAGATGCACTAGAAAACTGACTGACTGTCTGATAACATCATTTCTTACTCGGTCTCTGATAATTAAGTTGTCATCTCTTCTCAAGCATCTCACCTAACAATGATTTTGCGTAGGCGTTATTTGGATAATTTACAAGTGTGACTGTTCACATTATATAAAATATAAAACACATTACTAATGGAACTCAGCTGATGGATCACTGAATAACCATTAACGGTTCATATGCAACGTGTAACAAAGGAGTCGCTAAGTGCATACCAATTTTACAATGTGCTAAGGGTGGGATACCGTATATGCGTATGATCAATGTTTCACTGTTTTGGTATGTCAAACATATTGGAAACAAATTATAATGCATGCCACATATCTCCCTATATGGCCGCAACTAAAGTTACTGTTCCCAGAACGTTGACAAGGTAAAATGAATCCACGCTGATATAAACCTTGACTGAACGGCCATTAATGTTTTTTCCTTACATGCTTCAGTAGATTCTACGTGGTCTGTTTTAACATAGTCAGGTTTCACAGCTATGTTTGGCATTACTAATAATGTATGTATTGTTACTTTACGGATGCTAGATAATTATGCGTTAAGTTTTGTTTTAAACGCTATGTTTGTAAAACATTTTACTGTGGTGAATAATTTGTTCCTATGGTGAATGGTAATAACTACGGTGAATGTTACATTACTATGGTGAATGGTTAGTTACTATGGCGAATGGTTAGTTACTACGGTCAATGGTTAGTTGTTATGGTGAATGGTTAGTTACTATAGTGAATAATTGAATAATTAATTACTATTGTGAATGGTTAGTTACTATAATGAATTATTAGTTACTATAGTGAATTGTTAGTTACTATAGCCAATGGTTAGTTATTATAATGAATGGTTAGTTATTATAGTCAATGGTTAGTTATTATAATGAATGGTTAGTTACTATAGTCAATGGTTAGTTACTATAGTCAAGAGAGGTTTGTGTCAGGGTAGCTATGTCATCCTATAAAAATAAGTTAAGTGCAACTGCTAGTCAATTATACACACGTCTAAACAAGGCCCAACGTGGGTTGGTTGTGGGCCTATGCCCTAATGGGAAAGAAAGGTGGCAGAAGAAGAAGACCAATAGTGATTAAATATAAACATATCTACATCCAATAAAATAATGCGTTAACTTTTTAGCAACCAACTAACCAATCAATCAATCAACCCATTAGCCAGCCAGCCAGTAAGCCAGCCAGGCAGCCAGCTAACCAACCAATTAACCAGACAACAAACCAACCAACCAGAAATCCAATCAACCATCCAGCCTTCCATCCAACCAACCAACTAACCAACCAAACAACCAACCAGCCAACCAGCCAAAAACCAGCCACCCAACCATCAAGCGACCTAGCCAGCCAACCAACAAGCCAACCAACCAATCCACCAGCAAGCCACTCAGTAAGCCAACCATCCAACCAAACAGCCAATCCACCCACCAGCCAGCAAACCAGTAAGCCAGCCAGCCATCCAACCAGCCAACCAACCAACCAACCAACCCACCAGCCAACCAACCAACCAACCACAAACCAACCAACCAACTAACCAACCAATCAAACAACAAACCAACCAGCCAACACACCAACCAATCACATAGATTTGACTTCTTCAATGATAATAAGATATTTACTAAAGATGATATGTTTTTCCCCTTTGTCTTCTATACTACATGAATGATTCACCATTGCATTTTTAAATAGGTGTTTCTGCTGGTAGGAGCTGTGCTAACCCAGGTAATTTGTTATTGTTACTATTATTAATACACCTACTTACAGGTACGTTGTTATTGTGACTGCTGTTAATACAGCTAATTACAGGTAACACTGGTCTACACACATTTTGGTGTCTTAACGTTGATAGCTGTTCTTTGGTAATTGGGTGTTGCTGATTCAAAATATGCAATCATATCTTTTCTATCAACTCTAGTTTTTGAGATAACTAAGAATGACCTTCTTAGTAGAGCAATTGTTATGCACAAGCCTACAGTTAGGTGCCATCAGTGGCATTTTGAACTACAATTTGCATTCATATTATATGTGAATACAGTGCATTTATTCGCTTCATATAAAACACCAAATATGTATTACGCCTTTATCACTAGCTCTTTTTAAATCTGTAGTCAACACACAAAAAGCTTTTTTCGAGAACTTCCTAGATAGTGGATATGCCCAGACAGTCATACTTAAGGGTCCAACAGTAATCTGCCATCATGTGGGCATCTCAAAGTCCCTGATATCTCACTTAAGTTGATTTTATATCTTGGTGAAATCATCTTTCACCTTGTTTCTGACTAAAGTCGCCAAGATTCTCGGGAACAAATTTAAATGGTTATGGAGGTAGTGCAATTTGTTTGCTCACGTTGCATCCAAGCTTACAAAATCTCGACAGCATGTTTTCAACTAATTCAGAATAGTTGTCTGCTTTAAAACTATCCAGAGAGTTGTACACCACCAAAACAAATGATCATCAGGTTGTGGAGTCTGTTGTGCCCATTGAATCAATACCATTTGGCTCGTTTATTAACTTTCTAATTTAAGGGTCATCAAAAATTCCAGCTGTAAGTCTTTCTTTGCTCATTTCCGAAAAATATCTGCATAACTATTTAAAACAGGTACCATCCTCGTTCAGTTCCTTAACAAATTGCTTCATCAAGCCAAGCTTTATATGTAATGGTGGTAGCAGAACTTGTTTACGATTCAATGAGAGGCTTGTTGACAATATTTTCTTCTCACACTTTAAATTCATCTCTCATTGGCCACTATGTCTTTGTCAAGTGCGTATCTTTTGCCCTGCTATCCCACAAAGATATAAAGCATAGATATTTGGTGAATCCCCTTTGCTGTCCAAGCAAGAAGTTCAACATTTTAAGATCTACATAAACCATCCAGTTATGTTCTAAATAATTAAATTTTTGTCACAACTGTGCTTATTGTGCATACTCCTCCTTCATTGTATTAGAACTGAAATTGTGCCATATTTGTTACCATTGCATAAGAGAGTCTGCAAGGTGTGGGATGCGCCTGGCCCTGCAGCAAGCAGGGTTAGGATCGACTAGCCTCTCCCAGGAGGGGTGAAGAGCGAAAATTAGTAGCTTGCCGATGAGCCGCAGACTACACAAGTCAACCCCCACCTCCACGTGGTGCAGACCGTGCAACCATGTCCGCGAGGTCATGGGATAACGGGGCTATGGCTCGCCATAGGGGATGGACTCCCTGTGGTCAGATTAGTGTCCTAAACCTGCGACTGGCCTAGCAAGCCGGCAGGGGATCTTCATACTGCTCGTAGAAAATCTAAAAGTATAAACGGACTGACCCAAATGGATATAGACCCGGCAATGTTAATGGACTACGAGATAGATCAGCGATTCAAACAATAAGCACAATGAACGTCTGTGGTCTTAATAGTAAAGAAGAAGAGCTTAAAGAAACAATGGAAGAGAGGAAAACTGGACTGATGGGAATAGCGGACACCAGAACAAAGGGGAAAGGATGCAAGGAGCTTCACCGCAGTTACACATTTGTTTACTCTGGAGTAGAACAGCAAGAAAGGGCAAGACACGGTGTGGGAGTAGTCATTGAACCACGGCTAGCAAGAGGAATACTAGAAATAAAATATATATCAGAAAGAATCATAACAGTGAGAATAAAAGAACAAACAATTACAACATATGTACAAATGTACGTACCATGTAATACAAATAAAAATGAGCAAGAATGCATGGAATTCTACATTCATGACGTGCTAAATAAAATAGATAAGCAGGACAACGTCATAGTTATGGGAGACTTCAATGCAAGGCTAGGGCATAACAGAGTGGGTATAGAAAAACATATGGGAGCATTTGGAGATCAGCATAATGAAAGGAGTGATAACGGAAGTAGACTGATAGAGCTTTGCAGCCAACACGACCTCTATATAGCAAACACATTCTATAAACATAAAGATTCACAAGTATACACCTGGTATAAATGGAACGATCTAGATACTAAAAGCCAAATTGATTTTATATTAACAAGAAATATCAGAAAGAGAAATATATTAGATAAAAGGGCAGTGCCCAATTTCAGTATAAACACAGACTATAAAGCAGTCGTTGCCACAATAAGTACCATCAGAAGAAGAAAACAAAGAGCAGGAAAATACATGCCATGCGAATCAGTAAACTTAAAACACCTTAAAGACGAGACAGTGAGGGGAAATTATGAGAAAGAACTAACTTGAACTCTTTGTAAAATTATGGTGCTCGCCCTGCTCTGGACCCCCAGGCAGGTGCAGTGCCGGGCCTTATACCTCGTAGAACTTAGCAGTCAGCGTAAGGTCACCATACAGTGAATACCATCCCACTGTGGAGTCCCCGGAAACGACAGAGCTGATCGATTGGCTAAGGAAGGAGCGAAAGAAGAACAACCTAATGTGCCCATTACTTACCACCAAAAGAAAAGAATGATCAAATCAGTCAGAAGGCCACCAAACCTTACTGAAGACGACTACGACGTTATGGACAGACCAGAACAGGTCATTCTTCTGCGCCTCAGAACAGGACACAATAGATTACGCAACAACATGTCTACAAAATTCAAGATGGGTGACTCAGCCATGCGCACATGTGGTTTGGCGTCGCAGACAGCAGAGCACATAGTCCAGGATTGCCAAACTACAACATATCCAGGCGAACCTTCTGGCCTAGAGAGACAACAGTGGAAGATAAACTCTATGGACCGCTTAGTGAACTAAAAAAGACTGTTAATTCATACAAGAGACAACATTGCAGTTATAAACATATTTCAGGCAAACGAAAGAAGAAGAAGAGGAAGAATTAGAAAGCAGCAAGTCAAATGGTTTGGCCATGCAACCGGAGGGAATAGCAGAGTCCATGGGAATATCGATATATGAAGCCCATAATCGGGCACTCTAACGTTTATACTTCACCTCGATACCGCAAGGTACAAGAGGAACATGATGAGATGAGATTAGATGAGCATAAGAGAACACCTTATATTCTTCGTTTAGAGCTATCAATGAAAAGTCGCCACTCATCTTGTGTATACTTTACACTCATTTCATTTACAAGTCTTCCTGCATTTGTACAAAACACAAGAATGTTGTCTTTACGAAAGAATGGTAGACAACTTGCTCACTGCTGCGATAAATTTGTAACCTTTCTTTCAGCAGTTAGTAATTATTCTCTTTCAGTCTTGAAGCCAACAAGTCTGAAGATTCCTTGGAGAGATATAGATCTCGGATTAGATCATATAGTTCACGCTGATCGAAGCGTTGAGCAGCTGGAAAATAATCTTGGAAATCACTGTCACTTGACGCTCAACATGCCACTGATGTTTCATCTTCTAGCAGTAAATCGGACATCTGACTGAAAGTTGAAATTTTTATATCATCTCCGTGAGGAACAGGTCGTCTAGCAGAATCTAAATCTGGATATTTTCATTTTTGTTTGATTTTTTTCCATTAATTCCCTTAATATTGACAACCCTGAAGTAACAGTCATCATAATGGTTCTTGGGCTCTCTCTCCAAACCATTCGAATTCCAAATTGTGTACGGAACTAGATAGCAATAGATTTTTTTCCAGAGCTTTATATAGAAAATATTGTAATAATATTAATTAAATACACAAATGCCTGAATCTCAAACACCAGAGCTGCTAGGTACAAATAAACGTAATATTTGGACTAAGGAGGACTCATTTATGCCTAATCAGGTTTTAAAATGTTTGGCACTCAAAAAACAGTAATTTGTCATTGTGACTGTTATTAATTCACACTTAATTCCTCATTGTGACTGTTATTAATTCACACTTAATTCCTCATTGTGACTGTTATTAATACAAAATCAAATTTATCATTGTGACTATTGTTAATATAGCTAAAATCTTATGAGGAAATAAATAAATGCAGTAGATTGTAGTTATAATACATATTTTCTAGTGAGATCTGCTGTATCTTTAGTTGTTGGTATTGTTGTTGTTGTTGTTCTTCTTCTTCTTCTTTGTCTTTTTCTTTTCCTTATGCTTCTCTTCCTTCTCTTCCTGTTTCGTCTCTTCCTCTTCCTTGTCTTAGCTTTCCCCTCTTCCTCCTCTTACTATTCCTCTGCTCGTCTTCCTCCTCCTCATCCCTTTACGCTTCCTTCTCCTTAATCGTTGGCAAACATCGTTGTAAATTTGTGAATTTTTTGGCATTGATGTATAGTTTCACTTGATTCTGCTTACGTAATACACTCTAAATTACAAAATTAAGTAATTAACCCATTTTGTTTCCTACTGATGGTACTCTCACAATTGATTATATTTAAAGAAATCACTTCTTTCTACAATGTAAGTTATTCATATCACTTGAATAGGTAGTTTTGTACTAGAATAAGTATTATTATGCTATAGTCAATGTTGTCGCTGGTCTTGTTATAAATTAATACTGTATTTACTGTGACATCCCCAGCAATTAATATATCTCCAGGCAACAACTTCAGGTAAGTAACATTTCTTATCAACTAACAATATTCGCAACCTATCCTTGTTTTACCGGTCTCTCTGGTCTAGAGGTTACACGACTTTCTCCGTAATCTTGTATACTCTCGTAAGTAACGTGACGTTGCGTGAGAATTGGTAGCGGTTTATTCCGCGTGGGTAACTTACGGGGTATTTGAGCCGGGCGCTCAGAAAGCAATGGCAAACTACTGAGCGTAATCTTGCCAAAGAAATCAACAATCAGCTGAAAGATGCTGATGTTGACAGATAAAGGATATGCGAAAAAAAATTCTGGTTAATTCCGTACTCCTTTTTATATATGTACCCTTTTTTTTTATATATGTACTCGTTTTTATGTTCGTACACCTTTTATATCCGTGTCTCCTTAGCGAAGAAGTTACGAACGCGGTTCTTGATCACTTTATACAAGCGGTCGAAACACGACTGCTCGCGATTTGGCAGCAGATCGTGTTGCCAACTAATTTCTTTTTAAATATCCGTACTCCTTATTAACATGTATAATTGTGTATCTGGTTGGTTGCGGACGGTAGATTTAAGATGTACAACATGACCGGGTATGAAGTGTCTTTTGTACACCCAAGTATCAAACTCATTGCTTTCTTTTGCACTTTGTCTAGTCTTTCTAGCATGGTCTTACAGTCTTGCTGACAGTGAGGAGGCCCAGGCTGGTTTGTATAGCACAAGCCACCAGTAGTCAATGTCAGCTGTTGCTATCATCTTCAGTGCTGTTAAGCCTATCCTGCCTCTTGTTATGCCACTGTCAATGTGGTACTTGTAAGAAAACCATTGGTCAAAGGTGATGTCGAGAAAGTTTATTGTATTCGTTCTAAAACACCATCGGTCAAAGGTTATGCCTAGATAGTCTCTGCTCACTAGGTCAAATGCCTTTGTGAGGTCGATGAAAGCAATATATAATGGCTTCCTCTGCTCTCTGTACATATCTTGGAGCTGCCTGTGTGAGATAATCATGTCGATGGTGGACCTGTTGGGTCTAAATCCGCACTGTGATTCGGGGTAGATTATTTCAGCAAGGATTTGTTATCTTTTTAGGATTACTCGAGCGAAAATCTTGCCTGTAATGCTGAGGAGGGAAATGCCGCGATAGTTATTATAGTCGCTATAATTATTATAGTTATGGTAACAATGTTTGTGTCCCTCATATCTTGTGGTACAGATTTTTCTTTCCAGAAAAGCTGAAGTATTGCATACAGTTCTGGGATGATTGTTTCTTTGCCATATTTTAAAATTTCAGGTGGAATACCATCTTTTCCTGGTGCCTTGCCGGATTTGAGAGTGTGTAGTACTTCACTGATATCTGTGAGGCGCGGTTCATTATCCAGGGCATGCATGGTGGACTGTTGATCAATGGCTTCTAGAGCTTCTTCCCGACAGTGTTCTCCACTGAATATAGCTCTGATTAGTGTTCTACCAAGCCATCCATTTGTTTCGCTCGATCTTTTATGATTATCCCATCTGTTGATCGTATAAGGGTCATCTTATTAATTTTTTTGTCAACGCATGTTGTATTAGTGCTATGTCAACATTTAGTCAACGCCGACCCATTCTTGAAAAACTACTCTACGGAAACGATATTGTAGTCTTGCAAGAAACACAGCTCACCGACGGAACAGTCAATGTTGCTGGATTTCAGGGTTTCTTTAACAGGCGGCACCTCGGACAGGCCATTCTGGTCCGCGACAACATACTAGTGTCTGAGATCGATATGTCCGCCTGGAACAGCGATGCCCTGCAAGTGCAGGCATTAAGAATAATGACACCAGTGCAGCTTGTAATCGTTAACGTCTATGCGCGAAATGGGAAGGTCGACGTGCGACAATGGCAGAGTTTGTTCGATATGGATGAAAGGCATATCATCTACTGCGGGGACTTCAATGCCAGAGGCAGTCAATGGGGGAATTGCATCACCAATAGACAGGGAGAAGATTTGGAGGACGCCCTGGCATCTGCTGCCCTAATCTGTCTGAATGATGGGAAGGTCACTAGAATGGCCACTCGACCAGGCGACTCTGACAGCATCATTGACTTGGCTCTGGTGTCGCCCACCATCTCACCAAGGTGCCGGTGGGGCACACTGGGATACCACGATAGTGACCACTACCCTTGTGTCATCCTGATCAAGAAAGACGGGGCCATGAGTCAAAGAAACAAGACCAATGCCTTCCCGTACGACACCACTGGTCAAGACGCCATAAGCAAGATCAGAAGAAGGAAACTAACTTCCTCCCGTAGGAGACAAGAAAGATGGCTGCAGCCACCATGGTGGAATGGAGAGGTCGAGAAGGTGTGGCTGGGAAAGAGGCAGGCTGTCAAAGACTGGCAAAAGGCCAGAAAGGCTAACATGCCACAGGTTGAGTTGGCGAACCTGAAGACTGAGGTCGTTAGGACGACGACTTTATTCAAATCCTGCGCCAAACAGGCCAAGGCCGACAAATGGGACGAGTTCTGCAGGAAGGTGTGCTCCGAGCAATCTCTTACGACATTCTGGCGCCTCCACAAGAGCATGAACGGTGCTGCACAACGTAGGGGTATTCCAGACTTTCAAGGCACAGACCTCGCATGGAAAAAGTCGGATGCGGATAAAGGTAAGGCCCTTCTTGCACGCTACATAGAACAGACTGACCAGAAAGACGAGCCCGCCAGACAGAGGACCACAACAACACTCTCTCAGTTGTGCGAGGGGGTCGGGACAGACGAAGAATGGACAATCACAGTTGACATATTGCGTGCGATGCTCAAGAAATCACCTAACACCGCCCCAGGCCCAGACGGCATCCGATATGGTGACCTAATGGTGATATCAGATGATGACATAGAAGAACTGGCCAGAGAATTCAACACCAGTATCCAGAGGGGTCAGGTCAAAGAAGAATGGCTACACAGCTACTTGCTGCCGCTGCCAAAACCGAACAAAGACCACTCCAAGATAAGCGGCTACAGAATCATTACGATGCAGAATACTGTTGGCAAGCTACTGGAGAAAATTGTAGCACACAGACTTGCTTGGGACTTGGAACAGCTCGGCTGCTTCCCGCCCACACTTGGAGGATACAGACGCAACAAAGAGTCATGGCTGAATTCGGCAGTCTTTGCTCAAGATGTTTACGAAGGATTTCAGGTCAGAGAAGAGACATGTGCGGCCGCCATAGACTTAGAGGACGCATATAACAGAGTATCTTTCGAGCACTTGATGCAAACCCTCCTCAGACTGAAAGTGCACCCTCACCTTGTACGATGGATAGCTGCAGTTATACTCCAAAGGAAGGTGGTGCTAAGATGCGGGAGTTGGTCTTCTGAGCCGATAACGATATGTCCAGGATTGCCGCAGGGTTCACCACTGTCACCAGTACTATTCAACGTGTATACGGTGCCGATCACTGAACAACAGTTGGATGGGAGGGGTAGGACTCTATCATTCGTTGACGACATCCTCGTGTATCGACAGGGTCGAGATAGACAGGCGATTGCCAACTATATGCAGGGCGAACTAGATCGAATTTCCTCATGGTGTGCTGATGCCGATGCCCTTGTCAACCCTGCAAAGGCAACGGTTACATGGTTCTCACTAAACAACCATATTGTGAAAACAGACCTGCCGGCAGTAGGAATGGATGGGAGCATTCTGAGTAGAACCCAGTCAATGACATATCTTGGCGTGAGGCTTGATCGTAGCCTGTCCTTCAGAGATCATGTCGATTATGTCATAACGAAGGCTCGAAAAGGTTTGGCAGCAATGAGAGTCATGGCGACTGCCAATATCGAGCAAAGACTGCTATTACTTCTGTTCCAAGGACTTGTGCTTTCACGCATCGAGTATGCCCTGGCCATCCTCACTGTCAGCCCTACACAGATTGGAAGACTTGAAAAGGTACAAAACGAAGCCATGCGAATCATTTTGGGCTGCACGAGAGACACCAGCTGTGTAGCAATGAGATACCTCCTTGACTTCCCGACAATGGAACACAGGATCAAGATCTGGAGAGCTCGTGCATACTTAAAAATAAGTGCAGATGAGCAGCACCCTCTGCGTGACGCTGTATTCAGAGAAAAGGGTGACAGGCTAAAGAGGGGCAAATCATGGATGGGTCGGGCGGAAGATGTCGTCGGACAGGTCTGCAGTCTTACCAGTATCAACCCCGGCAAGGAATGGGTGCCGGTGCCTCCAGCTTTTAAGTGTACCTTCTCCTGCATTATCACACTCGACAGACGGTGCAGAGAGCAGAACCCTGCCGCTGTCAATGCAGAGGTTAACGCGCTCATCTATGATCATTCAGATAGCCCCGAAGTGCTCATCTATACAGATGGATCTGTTGTAAAGCAGCAGAGAAGTGCGTGGGCATTTACAGCCCGTTCAGCGGGCCGAACCGTTCAAGAATCCAGTGGTGCCCACTCTATGACCACGAGCAGCATGACGATGGAGGTGATGGCAGTTACACAGGCTTTCATATGGCTGGAATCACAGCATTATACCAACGTGTGTGTACTAAGTGATTCAATGAGCATGATTCAGAAGGTCGAAGCTGGATCTGTACGTAGACAGTGGACTGAGTCGCTGCGGAAGTCTGTAGTCCGCAAAGTCACCTTCATCTTCGTTCCGGGACATGCGGGAGTCGAGGGAAATGAACGAGCTGATAAATTGGCTGGCTCTGCACCCCCTGTAGATGGCCAGCCCATGGATCGTGCCGATGTTATTAACGCCCTTAAAGATATGGCGAGAACAGAGGATTTTGACGCCAGTGATTCCACATCGCTTTCCAGGATGAAAGACCTGGGAGTAAGAATCGGCACAGCCAGACGCGAGAGGTACATCGGGAAAACAAAGCGCCTCGTCAACCAACACAGAACTGGCACTATTAGCCACCGGACGCTGATGCATATGCTGGGGGGAGGATCTGAGCACCTATGGACATGTCCGGAGTGCAACGAAGATACCCCAACTGATAACTAACTAACTAACTAATTTTTTTTTTTTTTTTTTTTTTTTTTTGATGGGGTGACAGCGTGCTTGATGTCTTCGTACATTCCTCTTATATTTCCTGTGTCTGCACAAGTTTGAATTTGCGCAGAGAGCTGTAGCCAGCACCAGTTCGCACATTTTCTAGCGGTCTGTTGTACTCTATTTCTGGCCGTTCGCAATGCCTGTATTGTTTTCTCTGACGGTGATGTGTTATACACTGAGAATGCGTGTCTCTTTATCCCCAGGATTGGAAACATCTCTTTAGAGCAGGGGTGGCCAACCTTTTCAGCAGGCGGGCCAAATTTGAGAAATAATATTTCCTGCCGGGCCACGCACCTAATTTTTGTGTGTTAATTGAAGTAAACAAGCAAGCGTGCTACAGCTTCGACCACATAGTCGCTTCCCACTCCGCGGGTCGCAACATGACTCCCGGCGGGCCGAATGCGGACCGCGGGCCTCGTGATGGCCACCCCAGCCTTAGAGCTGTGCTTCAAACCCGTCGGCTGACTTTGCTTGCTTCCTGCCAAATGTTGATAGTGCTGTGTTATAGACGTTGTCGCGCAGATGACTCCATCTCTCGGTGGCAGTTCCATTTGTGGGGGCCAGGCAGAGTCTCCACCACAGCCTAGGTGACTTTGTTGACCTTCTCTTTGTTTTGGGTGCCGCTGATGTCGATGCGTGGTCTTCCCTTGTGTTCTGTTTCTGTAGATCCTCTTAGGTCTTATCTTCACCCTGCTGGAAACGAGTGAATGATCGGTATCGCAGTCGGCAGTATGATAGCTGCGAGTTAGCCGTACATTGCGAAGATTGCTGCGTTTAGTGAGCACCAGGTCGAGTTTGTGCCAGTTCTTTGACATGGGGTGCCTCCATGACAGCTTGTGTTGTGGTTTTGTGCTGAAGAAGGTGTTGGTCGCACAGATTATGATGGCTGCAGAATTCCAAGAGACGTTGTCATTGTCATTGATCTTCCCAACGCCAAACTGTCCTAGACATACAGCCAAGATTTGTCGTCGAAGTCAACCGTGGCGTTGAAATCTCCCAAGATGAAAAGGTGTTGCTCCTCTGTTGTTTCACTGACCACTTTGCTAAGGTCGTCATAATACTTATCTTTAGATTCTGATGCTGCGGTTAGAGTTGGGGCGTAGACGCTTATAATAATGACTAGGCTTGCCCCTGTCTGGAGTTGGAACTTCACTATTCTTTCAGTGCCATCACATGGTGGTATGATGGACTTTAGCAGCTTGTTTCTGACAGTGAAGCCAACTCCATGCTGTCTGGTCTCTCCGCACAGCATGCCATGCCAGTAGAAAATGAAATCCCTTGCCTTGAAGTTTCCACATTCTGAGAGTCTGGTCTCTTGCAGGGCTACAATGTCTATCCCCAGTCTGAGTAGTTCGTTGTTTATCACTGCTGATTTGCGGGCATCGACAATCTCGTTTACATCGTCTTGAGATGACAGGGGTCATGGTTCTTACGTTCCATGTTCGCAGCCTTAGGGCCGGTTATTTTGTCCCTTGTTGCTAGGTGTATAAATTGCTCTCCATGTATCAGGATTTTGTCCCTAAGCTCCACACACCCTCCGGAGCTGATGAACCTTGGCGAGACAGCACCTTATTGACTGGGCGATGCCCATGCTTGGGTGGGTGGTAGCTGTCTAATGAGATACGATGATCTCTCCCACGGTCGGAAGCAACCCCTGGCGCCTTGCTCTACGCCAATCGATCATTAAGACTTATAACCGGCAAATTCAGCTTCCCATGTTGTGTGACCGCTGTTACACGGTGCTGAAGTGACCTCTCCAGGGCACAAGCCTGTGCAATGAAATATAAAGAACCAACTGTTGCCCAATAGCAAGTTCCCCTCTCCACGTCGCCGATTTTGACCAAGGGTAAGGCTAGTAGCCAATGCAACTTCGGCTTCGGTGCCGTCGCAGGAGTTGCCAGAACTATGGTGTTTACAACATGAAACTGCCTTAGGGACTCCATCTCCGGATTTGTCCTCGGGGTTTACTCCCGAAGCCTTTCCCATCTGGGTATACCCGCAAGGCAGCGGAGGTTTGAGATTTCCAGTTTCCTATACTAGAGGGGATACCCAACAAGGCTGACTCTACCCGGCAATCAATAAGGAGGGAATTCTACCATTCTTCCTTCATGTCAGTGAACATACTGATCAGATGCCAGCAGCCATTGTCTCCATTGACAGATCCTCTGCCCACCGTCGCTAACTTGAAATCATAACCAACAACTATCTGTCGGTTGCTCCTAAGTCCGATCCACCACCTGCTCTCATGGTTTCATGTTACCCTGTTTGGTGGGGGAGAGGGGGGGGGGGCTGAACGGGTACCTCCACCTAGCCCAAGGGTGTCCCGTAGGCTAGCGGTGATAGGGGAATACCCCTACCTCGCTCTCTCATTGTATCCACACAATTATGCAATGTGCTTTATCGTTTGATATCTATACTGATGTGAGGATATTTCAGTAAATGTGAGTGTCGGTATGTCGCTGCCTTACCAAAGCGAAGTAAAGTTAAAATAATATATTCTCATTTATGTTCTCCATAGCTAATAACGCCGGCTTCGTGGCTTAGAGGTTAGCGACTTCTCTCCGTAATCTCATATACTCTCGAAGGTAACGTGATGACGGTGAGAATCAGAAGTGGTTCGAATCGCATCGGTAACTTACGGGGTATGTGAAGCCGGCCTCTCAGAAAGCAATGGCAAACTACTGAGCGTAATCTTGCCAAGGAATCAACATACAGCTGAAAGATGCTAATGTTGACAGCGATGTCCTGTAAAGGATATGCACACACAAAAAATCATAGCTAATAACAATTGCCACATCATTCATTAATATTATGAGTCATGTAGTATTGCATTTTTTTCATTTCCCTCGTGCCTTTATAGTGCATATCTGTTATATTGTTGTTGTTCTCAGTTAGCCTCAAATGATGTATGGATGCAATAATGTATAGAAGAGAGTGATAGAAGTGTGGAAAGTTGGACAGGCCTGCGTGCCCAATTCTTAACCTTTTGAAAATAAAGTTTGTTCGTTCGTTCGCTCGTTCGTTCATTCTCTTTACACACAGAAAGGTTAAAAATGAATACAGATATTTTGCAGCTGGATATAATTGTGTTCTCTGAGTTTAAGGTATTTGCACACAACGATAGATCAGACGTTCTACTACGTACAGTAACCAAAGGGTAAATGTTATGTTTTTTATGGACACTATTGACAGAGCAAGGAATGAATATGAAAATGCCATATTGAAAGCTGTTTAGTTCAGAGCTTTTGCTTTTAAATGTTCATTCCCTACGTGGTCAAGAGGTGGACGTGAAACAATTTTCATGCCTGGTAATTGTTTAGACTGGCTGTTTACCTATCCAAAGCCGAGGATTTCCGTGATAAATCTAAACAAAGAAGACACTTGGGTTGCACAATGATTTTTCTAACATATTTTACGGTATCTCATCAGGTAAGTATTACACAATTAGATATCGTATTAACTGGTTCGGTGAAGAAGGATAATATATCGTAAGATGTGAATTCCCATTTAAAATGAAGAATGATATATCGTCATACTAGGGACATCGGGTTATTTATTTCGTTTCTTATATCTTCCACAATTGCAATGCTTAGTGAAAGGAAATGTACATTAGGATACGTGTTCATTTGATGTTGTACCATGCTCGGTCCATGTTTACTTATTATTAGGTGCTTAATTAGTTAAGTGACTAGATACATCATTTTTGGTTCAAATGCATAACGCTCATAACCACTGATACTATTTGATGCAAGTGTGTGTGTGTGGGTGGGGGATGTGTGGGTGGGTGGGGGGAATTAAATGTGGATGGTGACGGTGTGTGTGGTGGAGATGTGCGTGGGTGGATTGGGGGTGTGGGGTTGTGGGGAGATGTGTGTGTTTGTGGTTGGATGTGTGGTTGGATGTGTGGTTGGGGGATATGTGTGTGTGAGATGGGTGGCGGTGTGTATGTGTGGGTGGCGTATGAGTAGGTAGGGAATGGGTGTGTGGGTGAGGGATATGTGTGTGGGTAGGTGCGGGATGTGTGGATGGGTGCAGGATGTGTGGGTTGGTGGGGGATGTGGTTGGGGATGTGTGTTTACTGGGTGGTTGGGGGTTGTGTGATTGGGTGGAGAATGTATGGGTGTGTGGACGATGTGTGAGTGGGTGAGTGTGTGTGGATTAGGGGATGGGTCGGTGATTGTGTGTGGGTGGGGGATTTGTGTGTGGGTGGGGATGTGTGTGGGTGGGGGTTGTGTGTGGCTGGGGGATGTGTGTGTTGGTGAGGGGTGTATGGGTGGGGGGCGGTGTGGGTGGGGGATGGATGGGTGGGGGAATGTATGTGGGCCTGGGTGTGTGTTGGTGGGGGTGTGTGCGTGTGAGTGTTTGCATGGATGTGCGTGTGGGTTGGGGGATGTGTGGGTGGATGGGGGATGTGTCTCATAACATGGTAATATGCATTGTTATGTTTACAACATTTATGTGACAATGTTTTTTTTCCTATGTGAATGTATCATGCACTATTGATGAACGAAAGATGAGTGACTGGAAGGGTCGAATGCAAGATGGGCTTGCGTGTCCAATTTGTGACCCTTTGAAAATAAAGTGCAACCAATCAATCAATCAATCAGTCATCAGTCAATAAATCACAAACCAGGTACATTCTAGTACTTTCAGTTACTATGCATCTCGTGTATTTCACCCTCCCCCTCCTCTCCCCCTCCCCCCTCCAAGAAAAAAAAAGTGATTCATCCATTCACTTCATATTATATTGAACTCTATAGCAGGCACCTAACGCCAAGAAATACATTGGGCAACCAATTATTTGTGTCTTCCTTGTTCAAGTTGATATAGTTTTCTGCAGGAAGTACGCAGTAAATATTGCATTTATAAAACTAAACTTTCAAGCTAACAATTATGAAACACTGCATTCAAGGACACATAGATTTTCATTATCTGTTACAGCGACACCAGGGACCTCCCTACCGCCTCCTGATGCATGCGATGGTGTGAGGTGTGGGACTGGATCAATTTGTCGCTATGTGGCTGCATCTGCAACGTGTGCTATAAAAGCCCAATGTGTTAACATTTCACAGATTGACCCAAGTAATGTATATGGTGTTTGATATGTGTCCCGGTTATTGGGATGAATTGGCACATAGAATGACAGGCAAACAGTACGGACAGACAGACGGATGGACCACAGGCTGATTTGGTGGAGGGATAGTTTGATTGATAGATGAATTTAAAGAACGACAGAAAGATAGACAGCACGATCGACAGATAGACATAGAGACAGACAGACAGACCAATATACATACACAAAGTACGAACGGATGAACAAAAGATCGATATTTATATTCACAATTTTATGAATTAATTTCATAGGCCCTTCTTATATTCTGTCATTTTTGTCTCTCTCCTTTCATACATTATTTCATTCATTCACCACTTATTAGATTAATCTTTGGCAACAACAATCATATAAGCACTGTAAACAGACAAACAGACAGACAAACCTGATAGATAGATCAACTATATTCATACAGATTATGTATGGCTTTATTTACTCGTTTAGTCTTATATCTGTTTTCTGGCGTGTAACTTCTGGAAGGTAACGCATGTAGTGTGTCGACTCCACATAACAGGTGCTGATACCGAATGTCGAGCTAACAATCTAACGGAAGCTATTCTGAGAGGCAACAAAGAAGACACCACATATGGAACGATAAACTGCGCCATAGCAGACCCAAAGTGTCCTAGTGGGGCAGTTTGTGGCTTGACTTCGACTGATTATGGGCATTGCTGCAGAAACAAGTTCTTCAAGAATACAAGAAAGCCAGGCTATTGTGTTAAGGTGATCAGACACAACTGTTATCTTTTCTCTGTATATTATCTATTGTCTGATTCCGCGTAAATGTTGTCACTTTAGCTAAATCTACGCGTTTGAGTGTAGATAGCTTAAGCTTCCGTTCCAATGTTAGATGTGTTGCCTTTGTTGAGTCTTGTATTCCTATCTCTATGTACCATTTTCCGTAAAAAGATAAAGGCACTCTAATGGAACTAACTTTTCTTCATTATGGTCTGTTTAGCTTAATCTACACTGAACGTTAAGCGGCTGAGTGTAGGTAGCTTAGGTTTGCGTTCCAGGGCCATATGTGTTGCCTTTGTTGCGTCATGGGTTTCTATCTCTGTTTCATTTACAGAACAAGGCACTCTAATTGTAGTTACTTCATTTTGGTGTTAAGTGCTGGTTGATCACATACAGCAAGTACATCTTCCTTTGTCATGTTTTCTTATGACATTCTGAACATATGATGAAGAGGTGCATGGGCCAAATAAGGTTGAGAAGCACTGCATAAGGACATCGTGTGAGCCGAAGATATATGCAATAACGCACCAGAAGGAATCCTATTGCAACATCACGCCTTTGTCCTTCGATCGCAGCATGGCAGGAAGCTAAGTAAGTCAAGGTCTCTTTTACACGACATCAGGTTCACTGGGTATATGGTGCTAGACCCCGATTGTTACAGACCAGTCGGAACCCGGTGGGAGATGTCATTAGTATCTCGACGGCTGGCATTACTTCCCAAGTACCATTTAATAAGTCAATATCCTTTTAGAAAGTGTGAAAATAATTAGCTCTTAGTTTTTAACGTTAATTTAAAACTTACAGAGAAAAAATCCATACCACAGACCATCATGTTCCTCAATAGTTAATATACTTATGGAATGAAATAATCACAGCAGCAAAAGTAGTCTGTGAAGATCACCTGTGAGTCAAACCAAGCTCTATAGAAGCCTACAGAACCCATTCCATGAGATGTTGTTCTCTGCTGGAGACCAGAGTCGATCATATAGTACTGATAATAAAGAGGCTTTTACACATACTGGGTTAACCTGGGGATGTGGTGCTAATTTAATTTAATTGTAAAATTAAAGTAAATTACGTTATTTTGGGGCACGTTCCGAAATTCAGATATCCAGGCTCATGGATGTTATAGACAAGTTCTAAGAATATATTGGATACAGAAAATAATACGTGCATCCATACGACAAGAGCTAAATATTGACAAATGTTGGCTACTGAAGACGATAAAACAAAGAAAATTGAAATATTGTTTAACTTTTAACTTCACGAAAGTTTGGAGTGAACAATAATGGAGGAGTATATGCCCGGGAAAAGAGGAAGTGGATGGCCAAAGAGAAGATGGGTGCAGAATGGGGATGATGATCTCTAGATGGGTATCGGACGCGGGACATTTTGCTTATGACCGAGAAGTTTTCCGGACGGTTGTTATGTGAGCGAGGTTCTGCAAGGGACATGCCACTGAATGAATGAATGAACGAGGCACATGGATAACATCAGGTGGAAGATGCATCATATAGATAAAGAATAGAAAAGGACAAGCAAAAGATGCATTCTATCAAATTAAGAACATGTTATGTAATAGATCCTTGCCCTTGGAACTTAGATATAGAGAGTGTGTAGATGTTACATGGATACATTTTTAACATACGGCTGCAAATCCTGGACAATTAGTAAACAGACGAAAAAGATTCCTAGAAGACTTCAAGACGTTATTTTATAGAAAAATGTTCAAACATTGGGCAGTCAAATTGAGCAATCTGGACATTCGCAAAGACAACTTATCACAAACATAAAAAGGAACAGACATTATTTTTGGCAACATTAAGAGAAGACAAAAACTGGAACATGGTGTGACAACCGGAAAGATTTGCGGAAAGATATGTAGAGGAAGACAGCGTGATACAATTGTTGACAGACTTGTGTCATGGCCCGGAAAGGCGTCAACACATGAATTGATTCATGCCGTCAGGGATAGCAATTTATGAAGAACCATGATCGCACACGCCGAATGATCGCTACGTGAGAGTGTTCTCGCTTCGATCAGAATAAGCGAAAATAAAAGCTGTGTAGGGAGTTAGTGTTCGTCGTTATAGTTACCTAGCAACGTTCAGGTGCTGGTTTTGGATTGGCGCATAAAAGATAAAAGTAGTGTCCCGCTACGGCTAACCTGATACCAATCAAGCGTATGTCGGCGGAAACGCTATCTTTTAAAATCAAAGCTTGCCTTTAAAATGGCCAAGAGAAAAGTTGATACTGAAAACAGAGCCTTTCAAAGCCGCTGGGAGGCTGAATACATGAAAAGTAATTTCGAGGTGTTTCGTAATCCATTTGCCATAGATGTGGAAACTGCACCTGTAAAGTTAATACAGCTGCAGTGTAATGGGACACTAAAAAAGTAAAGTACGACACTGTGGGGCCTGCATAGTTCACTCGTTTCATTCCTGAAGAGATGCCCCGGCTTCATCTACATGCGGCTCGAACCTTGAGCATGTTTGGTAGCACATATCTGTGTGAGCAGCTGTTTTCTGTGATGAAGATTAACAAAACATCACATAGGAGTCGTCTCACTGATGAACACTTGCAGTCCATCATGAAAATCTCAATGACACAAAACATTACTCCCAACATAAACGAACTTGCAGCCAAGAAAAGATGCCAAACATCGTGCTTTGACAAACTGGCATAGGAGTGAAAATGTGTAATACCAATGATATTTTATATTAAAATTTTTTTTCTGTTTTAATTTATATTATTGTTTAAAAACGGTTTAATTTTCGGCTTATTGAATGTTTATCGTGTTCGGCCCGCAACATTACGTGTGATTTGAGTTTTGGCCCGCTGAGCCATTGAGTTTGACACCACTGATTTAGAGGATGCGGTTATTACACACAATGAGCTACTAGGGTTAGAACCCGCATTGTAGGAAAACTGAGCTTATGGTCATCTCCAAGAGAAAAAAAAACATATACAATGCAATATGTAATATGCAAGTACATGGGAAACTTCTTAAGCAGGTAAATCAGTACCACTATCTTGAAATAGCCAGATGATTACATCTATAGGAGATTTCCGGGAAGAGATTAGATAAGAATCGTTATGGCAAAGGTAGATTTTTACAAAATGGAAAACATTCACCAATAAATTCTATCAACTGTAGTGAACAAGTGTTGAGTAATTAAAGAAACTGTACCGCTGTGTGCAAATGAAACATGAACAATAAGAAAAGAAGGTGAGAAAATTCTAAAAACAGTGGAAATGTGGTTTATACGGAAAATAGAAAGAATGCCATTGATGACATAAAAACGGTATATCAGATGCGATAATCTTACAAACAACCAAACAAACAAACAAAACGAAAAAAAAAAAATCAAATGAAAACCATCAATTGATTAGAGAAAATAGAGTTCATATTTTTACGCTAAGAAAAGAAATAAACTTCAAAATCCAGTGACCAACAGGGAAAGTTGGTGAAGAGAAATCAGAAATGCAAAGAGATAAATATTTGATGGTTTGACCTCATGGCATAATCGTGACAATAGCACATATATGATTCAAAACTGGTGATCGAGTGGGAAACATGTCCGCCATGTTCATCGGCAAGGTAGACGATAGTGATGAGTCTGCACTCGAAAAGTGATGTGATAAATATTATGAGAGCCTTGTTTATTTCCCATGATATTTTCCGGTGCGCACTTCACTCGCATCACTCACCAGAACTTTCCATCTCTCAAACTGGTTATAACTTACGCGCGCGCACACACACACACACACACACAGACACACACACACACACACACACGTCCTCTAAAGACAACGAAGTTCGTTAAAAATACACTTGAGATATAGATATTGGAGATGGGTTGGTAATGTCTAGCTGATGTAAAGTACTTGTCGTAGTAAATATTTGTGCTGGTATAAATATTCTTGCTGGCCTGCTTGATATTAAACGTGTGATCATTCTCTTAGCGTCTCCGCGCCCGAATGACCAAGTACTAGGGCGAGTCAATAAGTAAGTCACGCAGATCTGTAGGGTGGCAGATAAATGTAGTTGGTGTTTTCTACAGGTGTCATTAGGTGACAGCAACATCGAACTTTATATTCCCGTTTGTCAGGTGGCATTAGGTGTCACAAGCGCATGTGCAGCGCATAAACAAAATGGCGACTGTACTTACTGAGTGTACAACCAAAGAGCAACGTGCAAATGTTTGTCCCGTAAGGCGGTGCATAGTTGGGTAGAAGAATTTTCTCAAGGAAGCTCTAAAATTGTTGATGAAATCCGATCTGGTCGTCCTGTTGAGATTGCAACAGACGCATCCGTGCAGCGGATGGAGGAGATGATTAGAGGTGACAGGCGATTAACGATAGACTCTGTAGCATCTGCAATAGGGTGCTCACATGGTTCAGCATACAGCATAATACATGATCGATTGAAATTTAAGAAAGTGTTCTCAAAGTGGGTACCCAGACAATTGAAGGAGGAACACAAAATGAACCGATTTGGCCTGTTCTTGCATCGTCCTGTCGACACGAAGATGAAGGAGAAGACATACTGAATAGAATTGTTATTGGGGACGAATCATGGGTGCATCACTACCAGCCCCAATCAAAGCGTGCTTCAATGCAATGGAAACATTCTTCTTCGCCTTGTGTCTAAAAATTCAAGGTTACGCCATCAGCAGGGGCGGTTATGCTGACAGTATTCTGGGATTGTCAAGGAGAGCTTTTAACCAATTTGAAGAAGAAAGGCGACAATTAGAATTCTGAACCGTATTGTGAAGTTTTATCCATGCTTCATGGTGTAATTCGAAGAAAACGTCCAGGACTGCTGACTAGAGGAGTGTTGCTTCTTCATGACAATGCCAGACCACATACGGCTCAATTAACTCAGAAGAAAATTAACCAACTAAGGTGTGAAGTTCTGGAACAACCACCTTACAGCCCCGACTTAGCCCCTAGCGATTTCCACCTTTTTGGGCCACTGAAAACCCATCTTGGCGGGAGACATTTCGCGAATTACGCCGAAGTTGAATGTGAAGTGAAAACGTGGTTTAGAAAACAGAGCACGCAGTTCTATGCAGCCGGTTTGGGAGGACTGATAAAACGATGGGATAAGTGCATCAATGTTGTTGGAAATTATGTTGAGAAATAAAGGGACAATGTACGTATAAAAATAAACTGGTTTCAAGTTGTTATCATATTTAGTTATTTTACTACAGCAATTTCTGACTTACTTATTGACCTTCCCTCGTATTTACTGTCAAATTAGCACGTCAGCATTGTTTGTGAGTTTTATTTCATCAAATCACAGGTGTCTGTCTGTCTTGGTTGTTAACTGTTTTGTCACTTGAATGGTTTTTCTGGGATACTTTGTGTTCTTTACCTTTATGTTATAGTCTGTTTCAGTCAACATGTTCTCTATTTTCAGTCAGCTTGTTCTCTATTTCTTGTATCTCTTTCTATTTCGTCATTGAACCATAATAACCCCTATCTAGATCCTCGCAATTACATATTATCAGTTTTCAAATGTGGCTATTTTCTTCTTTTCAGGACACCTTACTTTGTGGTACTATCTCCTGCAAGGAGGATTCTGACTGCCCAGATGTCCAGAAATGCTGCTTTTCTTGTGGGAATTTCTCATGCACCAAACCAAACTTGGAAATATCAGGAATTGCATGCGGACCTGTCAGATGCAATCGAGGTACCATTATAAATGTATTCAGTCGAACATGAAGTTAATTCTAAGTGAATACTCAATAACCATATGTATAAAAGCTAGCCTAAGAATAATTGACCAGTAAAGTATGCTTGTCCACACCTTTATCTGTAATGTGTCTATGGAAACAAAGTAAAGCAAACGACCCTTTTTTCCACGCCTGGAGCTGTAATGTGTCTATGGTAAAATAAGTAAAGTATACGCCCTGTCTACACGCCTGGAGCTGTGATGTGTTTGTGGTAAAATAGGTAAACTACCCCTTTTCCACGCCTGGAGCTGTGATGTGTGTACGGTAAAATAGGTAAAGTAAATTACCATTTTTTCACGCCTGGAGCTGTGATGTGTGTATTGTACAATAAGTAAAGTTAACGACCATTTTTTCCACACCTGGAGCTGCGATGTGTGTATGGTAAAATAAGTAAAGTAAACTACCCCTTTTCCACGAATAGAGCTGTAATGTGTGTATGGTAAAATAAGTAAACTAAACTACCTGTTTCAACGCCTGGGGCTGTGATGTTTGTATGGTAAATTAAGTAAAGTAAACGACCATTTCCACAAACCTAACCTATCTTGGATATATGGCGCTAGCCCTTTATTATGATAGATTAATCGATACCCAGCGGATCGCGTCTCGTTGGTTACTTACGGGGGTACGTGAGCCGTTCGCTCAGAAAGCAATGGCAAACTCCAGAGCGTAATCTTACCAAGACATCAACAGCAGCTGGAAAATGCTGGTGTTGACTGCAATGTACTGTAAACGATGTGCGAAAAAAAAAAACATCGATACCCGACGGGTGCCGATGCCAATATTTACGCCGGATATAACATTTCCGGATATCCATTTTAGGTTGGGTCCATCTGAGCACCCATGATGATGATTATTATTTTTTTTTTAAATCAGGCTCATTGGGGGTTTGAACACATGACCAATGAACCGGCAGGTCATAATGCTACAGGGGTTTCCTAGTTTATCCGATAATTAATTTGGGGGGGAAAAAAGAGGAATTCTAGATGTTGTTTTGTTGTCCTCGATCTTTCTCGTTGCACTGGGTGGGAGTGTGTTGACTGACATACCTAAGACTTGGGGAGGACACATGAATAACCTATGCCAAGTCCCAGCCAGTCCCTGAGCTCTCTGTGGAATCACGGCCTAGTTGATCATCATCATCGTCATCATCATCATCTTCCACTTCTGCCGCCAAGCGCCGTGGGGAGGAATAATTTGCGCTCCAGTGCCCGATGGGCGGCACTGGATAGTGTCATTCCGTGGGACTGTACAATGTCTTTGATGTCATCAATCTATTTTCTTCTTGGACGTCCTCTTGGTCTCGTCGCAGATGATCTTTGATGTAAGGCCAGTGATGGTAGTTGATGGTGTTGCATTCTAACGACATGGCCAAACCACTTGATCTTCTGTCTTTCAATAAATGTGGCACAAGGTGTTGATCCCACTGTCTGTCTGATAACAGCATTTCTTACTCGGTCTCGGATTGTTAAGTTGGCAGCTCTCCTCAGGCATCTCATCTCGCAGGTGTTGATTTTGCGAAAGTGTGATTTGGATAAAGTCCAAGTCTGAGATTGGTAGCATAGGGTTGGTGTGAATATGTTGTTTATTATCTGTCGTTTTGCGGACATGGGTATATTTGGATGTTTCAGTAAGGGTGATAGTTGATATGTAAGTGCACTAGCTTTTTGACGTCTGATTTCGATTTCTCTGTCCAATCTGCCATTTTCTGTGATCATACTTCCAAGATATTTGAATTCTTTAACTTGTTTCAGAGATGTGCTAGTTATCTGTATATTTAGTGGACCAGGCGATCTGCTAACTTGCATTACTTCGGTTTTGGCTGTGTTTATACTCATATTGTATCTTCTGCATGTTGAACTCAAATTATTAATATGATTTTGTAGTCTGCCCTCATCGCTATAAAACAGGCACTGAACGTCTGCAAATGGCAGTTCATTTTTTTCCTGTGAATCAGTTATTTCATCTGGAGTAAAGAGTTATAAATTTTCTAAATCTGTTCTGCCAAGGCTTGCTTCTTTTGATATCCTGTCCATGCAGATATTAAATAGTAGAGGATAGAGCACACATCCCTGCCTCATTCCTGTATTGGCTGTGAACATATCTGATATACCTTCCTGTGTTCTTACTCCACTTCGGCTCGAGTGGTACATGGCAATGATGTTTTCTAGCAGTTGTCCTTGTATCCCATAGTCGTCAAGGATGGTTCATAATCTGCATCTCTCTACTCTATCGAATGCCTTTTTCTGATCTACAAACTCAATATTCTGCTGATCACTATATTCGATACATTTTTCACATTTTTGTCTAAGTGTAAATAGTACATCAGTGCAACTTATACCTTTCCGAAAACCGAATTGCACTTTGCTTAAATGTTGTTCAACTTTGGATCTAGCTCTTTGTTCCAATAGTTTTGCGTACATTTTCCCTATATGGCCCAGGAGTGATATACCTCTGTATGTTTCACACTCTCTCATACTGACTTTCTTTTTCCATATTGGCACTATTATGGTCTGTTGCCAATAATCTGGGACTTTTCTGTCTTCCCACGCTATATTAAAAAGTTTTGTTACCCATTTAACTCCTGTTTCCCCACAGGCCTGAATAGCTTCTGTGGTTATTCCATCTGCATGACCTAGTTACAGCGGCGTGTACCTCCCAACAGATGTGACGCTTCAGTATCGCTATTAGAAGTCAACGTGGCCTTATGGATGAGAGCCCTAAGTTTTATATTTCCGGCGTGCTCATGCTGAGGTAGCGGGTTCAACCCCTACATCAGTCAGCTGGACTAAAATGTTGACTTATCGACCTTGACTTGGCGAGGGACACTGGTAATAGGGAAATCTAATCCACGCGTATAAATCAGTCCAGTGCACTTACTAGAAGTGGATAGTAAGATTACGTGTATGGACTACGAGTGAGTTTAAAGCGAGCAGACAAACAAACAAAAGTACCGGTCTTGTGTACCTCTCTGGTGTCTGAGGTTTCCTTCCAGGCATCGTAGCCCCGGAGTCGACCTAGCCTCATCGACATTACCTGTGCCGTGCAGCTTTGTAAGATCTATCTACCTACCCAACCCAGTTACCTACATTCCTACCTAGCTAACTACCTACATACACATATACATTCTGCCTGTCAGCCTGCCCGTCCGTCCGTCTTCTGTCTGTCTGCTACCGTTTCCCCATCCCACCATCCCTCCCGTTAGGTCTGCTTATCTCTCTGTTTGTTAGTCAGTCATTCAATCCATATTTGTCTGACTATTCACCCAATCACCCATCCACCATCTATATACTCACACATCCAAACATGAATCCATCAATTCGTTTGCTCATCTGCCTCTCTCTTTTTGTCTGTCTTTCTGCCTACCTTTCTATTAATCCCAACATAGACACTAGCCCTTAAGTTTAGTAGAGAGGGAGGGATCTGTTAAGTTGAGTTTTCAATCTTGAGCCAGTTGTTTCCTGGAATACTGCGACTTCTACAAAGCAATAGCACTTTTCTAAATTCGCTTCTCTAATGTATTTCAGGTTCACTTTTCTGTTGTATTTTAGGCGAACTTCTCTCAAGTACGAGGGGGCTTTAAATTAAAATCTTAAATGCGTGCGTGCGTGCGTGCGTGCGTGCGTACGTGTGTGTGTGTGTGTGTGTGTGTGTGTTCTCTAATGTATTTCAGGTGACGTCTCTATATTGTATTTTTGTTTTGTGTGTGGAGCTCGCTGGCTTTGAATTCAAGGGTAGTCCATACACACTACTTCTAGTAATGCTGGACTGAATTTTGCGTGTGGATTAGCTTTCCCTTTTAAACTTCAGAGGTACTTGTAATATACATCCCCAAATCAAGGACTATAGGTTAAAATTTTAGTCCAACTGTCCGGCTTAGAGGTTGAACCCCTTAACTCGGTATCAGCACACCGGATTTTTAAAAACATGCGTTCTTATCCATTCGGGCATGCTGACCAACAAATTGTATTGTAGGCGCCCTTCTCTAATGTATTTCAGGTGCACTTCTCTAATGTATTTCAATGGTGCACTTCTCTAATGTATTTTAGGTGAAGCGTGCGTGTTGAAACAAGCCCCCTGCTTTCCAGGGACAGCCTGCACTGAGGTCCAGGTTCCGACATGCGTCGATGCTGGGTGCTCTCGTTGCAAGTACGATGAGTTCTGCAACTTAACCACAGAGTAAGTTTTCCATGACTGTAATAAAAGAGGTGCATTAATGTCCTTGCTTGCCTCTTGTTGCTCCAGACGGCACATGCTGACGTTGGGAGGCCGCATGAAAGCAGACAACGTGATTGAGAAACTCGACGGGTGGAAAAACATCATATAATGTATCATAGAAACTCGACAAATGGAAAAACACATAGTGTGGTTGAGAACCTCGACGGATGGAAAATAAACATACAATGTGACTGAGAAACTCGACGGATGGGGAAAATAAAAAAGTGACTGAGAATCTCTACGGATGGGAAAACACACAACATGACTGAGAAAATCGACGGTAGGAAAACACAGAATGTGACCGAGAAACACGACGGATACAACAAAACACATGTGACAGAAACACTCCCCATGGAAATACATAATGTGACCGAAACTCGCCTCATGAATAAACACAGAATGTGACTGAGAAACTCGATGGGTGTAAAAACACACAATATGACCGAAACTCGCCTCATGAATAAACACAGAATGTGACTGAGAAACTCGATGGATGTAAAAACACACAATATGACAGAAACTCGCCCCATGGAAAAACACACACTGTGACTGAGAAACTCGTCGGATGGGAAAACACACAAAGTGATTAATAAACAATCACATATATTTCAGATATAATAATAGATAACTTCCGGGTAAGAAACCCCGGACAAATTATTCCATGTGCACATCCAATACTGCGAGTTTACAACATTATTACAATCGATAATAATGTCTGTGGTGACTTCAACGCTAAAGGCAGAGCATGGGGAAACACTTCCTCCAATACACAAGGGGAGGAGCTCGAGACTGCACTGGAAACCATCGACCTGGTTTGTATTAACAGTGGCTGTGTCACCAGGACAGCAAGCCGTCCATGCGATGAGGACAGTGCTATTGATCTGGCGCTAGTTTCACCTTCACTCACTACAGTGTGTAGATGGGGTGTCCTAGGACACCATGGCAGCGACCACCACCCATGCAGCATATTGGTGGAGGAAGGCAGAACCAGGCAGCACAAGCTAAAGGTAAAGACGTTCCAGTATGACAGTACAGGGCAAGATGTGGTGAGTAAAATAAGACGTGACAAGCGCAGAACGTTTCAGGGCAGGAAAAAAAGCTGGGAGCAGCCACCGTGGTGGAGTTTCGAAGTGGAGAAGGCTTGGGTGGATAAGCGTAGTGCTGTAAGGAGATGGCAAAATGCCAAGAAGAACAGAGCTGGTCATCCTAGTCCCTGCTTGCACTTAGAAAGAGAGATGCACACAAAAGTAAGCTATTTCAAAAAACTGGTCAAGGTGGTTAAAAGCGAAAAATGGGCAGAGGTGTGTCAAAGAGTAAGCACAGACAAGTCACTGAAATTGTTCTGGCGACTACATAAAAGCATGAGTGGTGTAGTCAAGAATAAGAGCATTTCAGACTTCCAAGGTGCTGACCTCACCTGGCAGAGGACTGACGAGGACAAGGGCAAAGCCCTCTTTGAACGCTACCTTGAGCAGGGCAACCAGACAGACATGGGAGGCCGAAATCTGGCCAAGGAGGTCACCTCAAACAGATGCAAGGCCCAGAACACTTCGGAGGAAGACACAGTGACAGTGAAAGAAATCAAGGCTGTGCTTCGACGATCAAATAACAGTGCTCCAGGTCCTGATGGCATAAGATACGACGACATAAATAGGTGTACCGACAATGAGCTAGAGAAACTAGCAGACATGTACAACAACAGTATAGGGAGTGCTAGCATCAAGGAGGAATGGTTACACAGCTATCTGATTCCCTTGCCGAAGCCTGACAAAGACCACAAAAAAATTCAGGGATATCGAATTATAACCATGCAGAATACAATAGGCAAGCTGCTGGAGAAGGTAATTGCCAGGAAAATATCAAGCCAACTAGAGAGGCAAGGTGTTTTCCCACCTACCCTGGGTGGGTACCGTCCAAAGAGAGAAACCTGGACCAATGCAGCAGTCTTTGCCCATGATGTCTATGAAGGTTTCCACTCAGGCACTGAAACCGTCGCTGCAGCGATTGATCTTGAGGACGCATATAACAGAGTACCACTGGATTTTTTAATGTTTCAGCTTCTTGAACTAGACGTAAGTCCATTCCTCCTTAGTTGGATCGCTGCAGCCCTCTACCAACGGAAAGTAGTTTTTAGATGTGGCAGTTGGACTTCGGAACCAACAACAATATATCCTGGCCTACCACAGGGATCACCATTATCTCCGGTACTGTTCAACGCCTACACAGTGAGAATCACCAGTGAGCAGATCACTGGACCTGGCAGGACATTGTCGTATGCCGATGATGTTTTAGTGTATCGTCAGGGTAAGGATAGAGAGGAGGTTGCTGTGGAACTACAAACCGAACTCAATCGCATAAGTACTTGGTGTGATGAAGCTGGGGCAATGGTCAACCCAACAAAGGACAACAGTGACTTGGTTCTCGTTGAATAATCATATTGTCAACAATCCAACACCAACTGTAATGCTGTGTTCAGAGACGGTGGAAAGAACGCAGGCAATGAATTACCTGGGGATACGGTTTGATCGAAGCCTTGCTTATAATGTGCACATAGACCAGGTGATAACAAAGGCCAAGCGGGGTTTGGCAGCGATGCGGGTGATGGCGGCAGCAAACTGTGAGCAGCGCCATCTATGTCTACTGTACGAGGGGCTGGTCATGTCTGTTTTGGAGTATGCAATGGCAATCCTGACTCTCAGCCATAAGCAGATAGAAAGGATGGAAAGGATACAGAATGAAGCTATGCGCATTATTCTTGGATGTACAAGAGATACAGCATGCAGTGCGATGCGCTACCTTCTTGATTTTCCAACCATTGAAGAGAGAATACAAGTTTGCAGGGCACGCGCTTACCTCAGAATTAACGCAAACACACAACATCCACTGCATAGTGAAATTAGGAAGGTGAAGGGCAGCAGGTTAAAAAGAGGACGGTCGTGGATGGGTCAAGCCGAAGACATTCTTCAACAGGTGTGTTCACTTGAGGACTTAGAACCTGGCGAGGAGTGGGTGCAAGTGCCAACAGATTTCTGCACATCCTTTTCAGTTTACATCCAACTAGATAGAAAATGCAGACAAGAAAATCCGGCTGCTGTTGAGGCTGAAGTACAAGCGTGGATTTTCGAGAATTCGCTAGACGGTGACGCGGTCATCTACACAGATGGGTCGGTCGTCCGACATGTGAGAAGCTCATGGGCCTTTACAGCTCGGGCCGGAGGGAGAATTGTGAAGGAGGACTCTGGTGCTTTCACTGAAACCACAAGTAGCCTGACCATGGAAGTCATGGCAGTAAGTAAAGCAATAACATGGCTCGAGACACAGACATTCACTAGGGCTTGTTTCCTTAGCGACTCAATGAACATGATCAAGAGGATAGAGGAGGGGTCGATCCGAAGAGAATGGTTGCTGCCTCTGAAGCGGTCTCGGCTGGCAAAGATTAGTTTCATCTTCGTGCCAGGTCATGCGGGAGTACAAGGAAATGAGCGGGCTGACAAGCTCGCAGGTGAGGCTACTGTGGAGGGCGGACGCGCCATGGACCAGGCTGACATTCTGAATGCTCTACGAGAAGTGAGACTTTTGCGAGAACCAAGTGATGACTGTGAATCTACAACAATGGCCAGACTGCGGGAGCAGCAAATTAAAAGAGGGGTGGCCAAACAAGAACACTACGCAGGAAGCCAAAGAAGATTGATAAACCAACACAGAACTGGCGTCGTTAGCCGCTACACGCTGCGGGATTTGCTGAGGAGGGGATCCGAGCACTTATGGACTGAATGGTTCGATGTGCAACGAGGATGATCTGTCGACTAACTAACTAACTAATAATGTTCATTACAAGCACTATCGTCGATAGTAGTAATTTTGTAAAGGCTAGACATTTGAGATGAATCACTTTAATCTCCTACTTCTTTAGTTTAGTAAGGTCATTTTGTTATATTTGACCGCGTCTCTCAGATCGACCCAGTCAAAGATGTGTTGTAATTAAAGGAGAAGATGGAAAAGAAGATAGAGGGGGGAAGGAGTAGAGACATTAGGAGACGAGATGAGGTAGAAGAAAGACTGTAGTGGAGGACGGGATGCGGTAGACGAGAGACTGAAGAGGGCGACGGGATGCGGTAAACGAGAGACTGAAGAGGGAGAGGGGATGCGGTAGACGAGAGACTGAAGAGGAAGAGGGGATGCGGTAGACGAGAGACTGAAAAGGGAGAGGGGATGCGGTAGACGAGAGACTGAAGAGGGCGACGGGACTGTAGTAGACGAGAGACTGAAGAGAGAGACAGGAGAAGGGAGGGAGATAGTAGGAGATGATGATGATAAGTATAATTATATGAGCAGGATGGAGGAGGATGAAGGTGCAGTTATGGAGGAAGGAGGAGGATAATGATTTTCATGTCGAGGAAGGAGGAGAATGAGAAGGGAGAGGAGGAAGAAGATATACCTGCACTTCATTCCGAGCTGCAACATAAATGGAACACTCGCAAAGCTGGCCAAATGTATTTCCTCATCCACTTTTCCTGGCTATAGACACATATCACAGATTTGTAGAAATAGGTTAAATCTGTTCTGCTCTTCCTCCTATGGATAACAATCCCTATCAAATTATTTTTCCAAAATGTGGCGGATTCTGTCACAGGATTATTAATCTGAGGCTATGATGGCCCTAATTATAATTTCCCTTCTGAGGTTGAACGGGATAGAGGTAATGGAATAACGACTGTTGAGTCTGTACAATTTCGCAGAAGACTGTCCCATGACAACATTGATATGCATACATCCTAAGTTAGTTGCGTTTCCAACTTCACGGCAAAGAGTGGCCCCATCATGCTCGGTTCATGTGCCAGTGAATATCACACAAAATGCTTCTCACTGCTCCATGTTAAAAGTGGAACAGGCAGACGTCTAGACAAATCAACAGCTCATACAGGTATACTTTTTATAATGCCGCTGCCTAAATGCCAACACAAAATTCCGCCACGAAAAATACATAAGAAGAGTGTGGAAGCGGCAGCCACTAGAAAACCAGCAGCCACATATTACATCTTTTCTACGCTATACAATACAAGCATGCGGTTGTGGAATGCAAACATTTATCAGTAAATGATAATCGTATTTCCAAGGGAGCCGGGTGGATAGAGGTTCGTCTATCGTAGCGGTGCTCTTGGGTTCCATACCCATCAGAGTAGTTTCGAATAATTTAAAGGTGACTTGAGCTTCCGGGTGGACCCAGTCTACATGGGTACCAGGAGATGACTTAGGAAGTGAAGGCGGAGGGCTTGGTCCCAAACACTCACCCATTAAGTGCCGTTTGGTCTGTATAACTATGAGTCTAGCCTCATATGGCCAATGCCCCCTAGTCGAGTGAAAAAGATTGTTTCTTTATTTAATTTTCCCAAGAATGCATTGTTAATACATTTCCAACAATGCACTGTTTATACATTTCCCAGAATAATGCACTGTTCATGCATTTCCTAGAATGTACTGTTAATACATTTCCCAGAATAATGCATTGTTAATGCATTTCCTAGAATGCACTGTTAATACATTTCCCAGAATGCATGGTTAATTTATTTCCTAGCATGCATTGTTAATATATTTCCTAGAATGGATTGTTAATACATTTCCTAGAATGCACTGTTAATATATTTCCTATAATGCATTGTTAATACATTTCCCAGAATGCAATGTTAATACATTTCATATAAATCATTGTTAATACATAGAGCAGTTTTCTTATATTTTATCAGATACCAGTGCGTCCCAAACGGCCTCTGTAATGGCTGTCGAGTGGGGCTGGCATGCTTCCAGTTTGATATTCCATGCGAAGATGGAATCTGCACAGAATACAGATGTGCCCCAGAACAGGGAAACTAACTTTTGTGGATATTAAGACCCGAAGTTCGTTATATGTCTGTAGCATAATCCAGAACTATACAGTGAGGGAGAAATAATATGTATGCTTGTTACTTTTCGAGACATTTCTCGTTCCTGTCATCAGAGACACACACGACACGAAATCAAATGCGCACGCACGCACGCACGCACACACAGAAGACAATTTCTGATTACTGGCGCATAGTCAATCATATCAGTTGCCATCTTGGCGTTCATGTGTGTGTGTTTGTGTGTGCGTGTGTGTTTGTGTGTGCGCGCGTGAGTAATATTCAATAACAGATTTAACGGATTCATTATATAATTTTAACAGACACCATCGCCAACCCTGGCCTAGTTCGCGGCGACTGCACTAGCCAGGTGGCCTTAATTCCACAGGCTCAAGTCCCCCCCCCCTCCCTGTTCTACACCGCTAGGTATTATAGGCAGTAAATGACAGTTTTTAATGTTTTTATTTTTAACAGTATTCATGTTTCCCAGTTTATCTTTACATATTTAGAAACACTTATGGCTGGGACGTAATGAAATCACTTACAAGCATTAAAAATAGGTCTGCATTTGGTTGGGTTGATTTTCTATTGGTTGTGTGTGTGTGTGTGTGCCTTTGTTTGTTTGTGTGTGTGTGTGTGTTTGTTTGTGTCTGTGAAGCCTTTGTTTGTGTATGTGTGTGTGAGCCTTTGTTTGTGTGTGTGTGTGTGAGCCTTTGTTTGTGTGTGTGTGTGTGTGTGTGTGTGTGTGTGTGTGTAGCAGTAGCTGTGGTGGAGGGGTTAAGAAAACCAGATTTGGAAGTAGATCGCCGTGCACTGGTTTTCAAACAATAGTATGAGTGACGGTCGTTCTGAAAGCAATGGCAAACTACTGTACGTAAACTTGCCAAGATATCACATACATCAAACATATGTTGGGATTGAGTGCGGCGTCCTGTAAAGATGTGTAACTAATTAAACTGAAGTAAGCCAACTCGCTCTGGTATGGGTACTGTCTTATCTTCCAAATTACATGTGTGAGAAGTCTCTGCAACACTTGATTTCATTAACATTGCCATGTGATGTCAAAATAGCCAGCCTCCTGTACAATACCGTGGAGGATAGCATTGTATGAAAACCAGCATAGCAGGGTCTGCTTCCAAATCTCCCGCAGCTCTATTTCGAACGCAATATGCAGGATTACAACTAAGTAACAGTTCCCTTTAGAGCAGAGTATCCCATTAAAGTTGGTCTACCTAGCCTGATGAGTAACAACTGTCTGTCCTTGATATAACCAGAATCTGCAGTAGGGAGTTTATCATCAGTATTTTTAATTGATTTAGAACTACAAGAGAGCGTCCTAGGACGAACCAGACATAAGATTCCGTGCCCTGATTTCCAGAGACTTTCTATATCTATAATTATTTATGTGGAACTGTGGGGTATTGTTATTCTGCCTTCTTTCAGTCTTGGTTAGGATAGTACTGATTACATGCCTGACATTATATCCTAACAATTTATGAGTTGTTCACTTTCTCCTTGTATTTATTGTGGTCTAGTTAGTACCTGTTGTTTCTCAAGAAATTATTAAGATCAACGAAGTAGGACTATTGTTGCAAGGATAGAAGGACATCTTCTGAGGGTATATTCAATGCTAGCCTTTTAATATCCTTCCTTTTACTCTATTATTGGTTGTTCTCTTCATGTGGTTGTTCCAGATTTGTCTACATACTATTGTTGGTTGTTCTCTTCATGTGGTTGTTCCAGATTTGTCTACATACTATTGTTGGTTGTTCTCTTCATGTGGTTGTTCCAAATTTGTCTACATACTATTGTTGGTTGTTCTCTTCATGTGGTTGTTCCAAATTTGTCTACATCTATTGTTGGTTGTTCTCTTCATGTGGTTGTTCAAATTTGTCTACATTCTATTGTTGTGTTGTTCTCTTCTGTGTTGTTCAAATTTGTCTACATACTATTGTTGGTTGTTCTCTTCATGTGGTTGTTCCAAATTTGTCTACATTCTATTGTTGGTTGTTCTCTTCATGTGGTTGTTCCAAATTTGTCTACATACTATTGTTGGTTGTTCTCTTCATGTGGTTGTTCCAAATTTGTCTACATACTATTGTTGGTTGTTCTCTTCATGTGGTTGTTCAAAATTTGTCTACATACTATTGTGTGTTGTTTCTCTTCATGTGGTTGTTCCAAATTTGTCTACATACTATTGTTGGTTTCTCATGAGTGTTGTTCAAAATTTAGTACTACATACTATTGTTGGTTGTTCTCTTATGTAGTTGTTCCAAATTTGTCTACATACTATTGTTGGTTGTTCTCTTCATGTGGTTGTTCCAAATTTGTCTACATACTATTGTTGGTTGTTCTCTTCATGTGGTTGTTCCAAATCTGTCTACATACTATTGTTGGTTGTTCTCTTCATGTGGTTGTTCCAAATTTGTCTACATTCTATTGTTGGTTTTTCTCTTCATGTGGTTGTTCCAAATTTATCTACATACTATCGTTTTTTTTTTGGTTGCCTTCACTCGCTTTGAACTTAAACGTAGTTAATTAATGTTCTACAACTTCTAGACGCACTCGACTGGTTTTTTCGGTGTCCCTCGCCATCAGGCGATCCCACCCCATCTTGTGTGGTACTTGTAATTTACGTTCCCAAGCCATGGACGAGAAGTCAACATTTAGTCCAACGAACTGGTGGAAGGGTTGAATCCAACATCAGCAAACTGGAAGTTAGGAGCACGCGCTCTTATTCATTCGATTATGCTGATGTCCTATATAATAATACATTTCAGAGCTTTTATTATTAAACAGGACAGCTTGAGATTTGTCAACTCACTGTTAATGATACAGATTTTGTTTTCGCATATCCTTTTTACAGGACGTTGCAGTCAACACCAGCAGTTTTCAGCTGCTGTTGATGTCTTGGCAAGATTTACATTTAGTAGTTTGCCATTGTTTTCTGAACGACCGGCTCACATATCCCCGTAAGTAACCATACGCGACGCGATCCGCTGCCAAATCTCCCGCAGCTTTGTTTCGTACGAGAATATACTGGATTAAGAACAACGTCCTTAACCCCTACACGCCAGAGAGACCGGCAATGATAAAGATATTAATAATAAATATTTTCTATGGGAAAAACCTCTCAGGCCATCATAATTATATTTCTGTTTATATATTCAGCTTCCTCCTTTAGTCCTGCTAATGTGACTTGCAACACGAATGCCAACACAAACGCACACCAGTGGGTGGGTGTGTGTGTGTGTGTGTGTGTGTGTGTGTGTGTGTGTGTGTGTGTGTGTGTGTGTGTGTGTGTGTGTGTGTCAATCATAATTAAGACTAACAGGGAGCATCCACCAAGTCGTCCACAAGACATATTCAATGACTATAATATCTCTTTTTGTTTTGTTTTTAAATATACTTGAGAGTCCAGGTCGACCAGCCTAAACTGACTACCAGGAACTATTTTGAGAAGTAAAAGCGACCAATGCGACATTGAAAATGTCACTGATCTTAGAGGATACCGCCTACTCCTCAATCCACAAACAGTAGTTCCTATGCGGGTGTGTATTTAATAATATAAAATAAATAATTAAAATGGAGAAAAGACGAATCATTATTAATTATTAGACAGAAAGCTTTTAAAGACCTCATGGGGTGAGGGAATATAAAAGATAGAGAAGAGGGAGAAAGAGAAGGTGGTACAGAATTAGAGAAGAAAAAGAGGCGAATATAAACAAGTTGAAAAAGAAACTGCAAAACATGAAGAAAGAAAAACGAGAGGAGAAAAGTGAAAGAAACAAAGAAGGAATGACAGAAGAAGTAGAAAGGCAGAAGAAAGAAAGACAGGGGGAGAAACGGATGAGGAGAAGAAGAAGGAGAAAGGGGTAAGGAAAAAGAAGCCGGTAAGATGAAGTGGAGACGGAAAGATGAATGTAGTGTCGAATGTGAGGAAAACGAGGAAGGGCGTATGCGAGAGAAGAAAGAGGAAAACGAGGAGAAGATGGATAAAGGAAGAAGACGGAGTAGGTGAGAGAGCACCAAGAAAAGGATGTGGGTAAGGACAACCTGTGCAAGGGGAGGATAATGAAATGGTGGTATGGGATAAAAAGCAGGAGGAAGAAGAATAAGATATTTGAAGTAGATAGTTAGAATAAAAGGAGCACTAAGAACGCGGGGAGGAAGTAGTAAAGAATAAAGAACAAAGACAAACATCAAGAAACAAGACTAACCATGGAAAGAACACAATTGACTTCATAATAACATCAACGCCAATAATAAAACGAAACGAAACGTCTTCAGGAAAATTGAAAAGACAAACCGCATAAGCAATAAAACAAGAGGAAAAGATAATCATACATACAGCCAATTTGACAGTTACAAACACACTTCTTGACAAATATCATGTCCCCTATCACACACTTGAAAGAAAAAAAAACCCGCGTTTGTCCCGAGGTAATTTAAAACAGTTATGTATATATGTCTGTGGGCTGTGCTGTATTCCCCTTGCCATTGTGTCTGTGGGCTATGCTATTAAATGGGCCAGACAAGCCCATGGCCAACTACTGGGGAAATGTGCAAAGTGCTGCTTTCAATGATCGATCAGTTAGTTCCCCTTCTCGCCAAATTTTCTTTTTTTTTTTTTTTCCGCGTTTCCATCCTGTTTCAGGATATTGCGGTCAACACCAGCATCTTTCAGCTGTATGTTGATTCCTAGGCCAGATTACGCTCATCAGCACGCCACGACTTTCTGAGCGACCGGCTCCATACTCTCATAAGTCACTTTTGCGATTCGAACCACTGCTAATTCTCGTCGCGTCACGTGACGAGAGTATTCGGGGTTAGCGTTAGTACAAAAATATATGCTTCCAATTCTACATGTTTAGGCTGGGAAACATAGATTTCCATTACCAACAGGTGAACGAACCCTCGTCGTTAGTATTGTATGCTATCACACTTCTTCTGCTGCCTTTTATATCAATTTGAAGCATGCAGCCTCAACCAACTCATGCCAAGTCGGCCCATCTATTAGTATCTTCTGCACTCCCCACCAAATCATCCCTGTATTCTCACGCGTTTAATGTTTCTTTGCCTCTTTAGATAGCACACATTCACTGCGAGAGAAGTATTGCTTCTGCTTAGTCTGAGAACCTACATTCCTGTTGACAATTCTTTAGATTTTCCTAGGTAAAAGGGGGTAAGTCGGTGATTCAGATTTTTCATGGCTTTCTCTGTTTCCCCTCAAACCTCTTCTTGAAGAGCTCCCGTCATCTTAATTGACTGAGTTATTCTTGTTTTATTACTTTGGGACTTATCATCGTGCTTGACTAACTTTATGTTGAAATTATATCCACCATTTCCCATTGCATAACGCAATCCTCAATCATAAATTTTATCCTTGTATCTCACACATATTACATTCCCTCAACAACTGTTGCACGTACCATATTTTGCACACATCTCAGTATCATATTACTATGTAAGTTGAAGAGATCGCACGATAACATGTCACCTTGTCCACATCATAACCCGACAAGATCTTAAGTGTTGAGATATGTATATTTGGCTGCAATATGTCATATGTGTTTAAGTGTTACAAGTATAACATTCTATTATGTCTGGAGTTTTTATCAACATTGTTGAGTGGTTGTTGACTTGGTTGGTTGGTTGTTTGCCTGCTTGTTTGATTCGTTGGTGGTTTCGTTGGTTGGTTGTCTATTTAAGTCGCGTGTGACAGGCTTGGAACTAATTGTTGCATGCATGCAGCACTCACTGTTAGGCTTTGCTCTTTAGATGGGTTCACGGGAATTTTGCTACGGTTGGAATTCATGTTATAATGGGTTAGGTAATCAGCTTTCTCCAGAAAGAAATACCTACTTGATTACAATGAGCTTACTCTCTATAAGAACAGTCCTCCAACAGGAACAAACCAAAACACAGTCACGTGCCAGGACACAATGAATCATGCTAATTTGAACATTTAATATAATATCTCATGATGAATGAAATATGAAGGCGTCTTGTCATATGTATGTCCTTCGTATACTGTTTCACAACACTACCAGTCATTCTATCAGACATGATCCTCGATGTGGCAACTTGTCCGTTATGCCTTGGCCATATAAAATCCATCCACTGGACGCATGTTATTAAAAGAAAAAAGAAAATTAGTTGCATATCGTTTACAGGAAGTAGCAGTCAACCCCATCATTTTTTTTTTTTGTTGTTTGTGATCTCTTGGTAAGTTTACGTTCAGCAGGTTGCCATTGCTTTCTGGACGACCGGCATCCATACCAATTCGTACAAAAACCAACACAAGGTGATCTGCTTACAAATCGGCCGCAGCTGTATTTCGAACGCGGGTATGTGGGATTACGAAGTCACGGAGCAGGGCATGTTATAAAGAAAACCTATAAACTGATACATACTTTGTCCAGTGAATATTTCCTGCATCTGGTCAATGATCGTCCTCAACTATCTTCAGTGAATATTACCTCCTAATGCAGTCAGTTCTCAACCTTTTTTAGCCAATGCACCCCTTCACCATATGTTAAGAATGTCATCCACCCTCCTTTTTGTATTTACTCCCTACAAATCCCCCCAACCCATACACAGTATACGTAAAGATGGAAGATAAATTTAATAACACTAGAACAAGTCTAGAGGTCTACATAAAATGTGATTTGCGGGTCTACTTATTGTATACGAGTAAATGCATTTCAGAAGGGCGAGAAGTACAGAACATTAAAGTATGGAGGGAAAAATAATATCGAGTAATCGGTTCTTGTATTAACGCGATCTTGAAATAATCTTAATTCCCTTCTCCCCCCCCCCCCCCAGGACACTCTAAAACTCCCCCTCCCTCTGGGGGGGGGGGAGGGATATCCAACCGGTTGATAATCACTGTCCTAGAGAGTGGAACATTAAGTTCCCTTATATAATCAAACCTGCTGAAACATAAGAAACGATCGCGCACTTTCTGCCTGGGTTACATGGCTTTACCGTTTGTGAAACTTGGTTAAGTTGAATTCCTACACGTTATCGTTGTCAGCTAACATCATCGGAAGCCGTCATCTACGTCATTCAGCAATGGTGCGTCTCTGAATGTCAAACAGTATCTTGTATATGACTTTTAAGTTCGGGTGGCACTCAAAACAATATGTGGTTTGTTGTTTGTATGCTTGTTTGGTTTGTTGGTTGGTTGGTGAACCGGTTGGTTGGTGAACTGGTTGGTTGGTTGGTGAACTGATTGGTTGGTGATCTGGTTGGTTGGTGAACTGGTTGGTTGTTGCAATGATTGGTTGGTGAACTGGTTGGTTGGTAAACTGGTTGGTTAGTTGGTGAACTGGTTGATTGGTGAACTGGGTGGTTGGTTGGTGAACTTGGTGGTTGGTTGATAAACTGGCTGGTTGGCTTGTGAACTGGTTGGTTGGTTGACTGGTTGGTAGATTGGTTGTGAACTGGTTGATTGGTGAACTGGCTGTTTATTGAACTGTTTGGTTGATTGGTAACCTAGTTGGTTGCTTGGTGAACTGGTTGGTGGTGAACTAGTTGGTTGGTGAACTGGCTAGTTGGTGAACTGTTTGGTTGGTTGGTAAACTGGTTGGTTAGTTGGTGAACTTGTTGGTTGGTGAACTGGTTGGCTGGTTGATGAATCCTCCGGATGACTGACTTTTAACTCTCCCATACCTTGAGAACCAGGTCTTTTCAGTCTTCAAGCAGGCTTGCATTCATCGGTGTAAAAGTATACAACAAACATTCTTTCCCACCCCGCATCAAAGTAACGTATCCACGGGACTCAAAAACCAATGGGTTGTGCAAGACCAGGATTGGAACTTCCCATCTGTGGAGAGGTGTATTAGGACGTAATCAAGTCAGGAGTGAGCACACCACATAGCCTGGCTGCGGTTAGGCCTAGGTTGGTCATGTTGCCTCTACAGGTTTTCATCATCATCAGCATGTGCCATGTCAATAAACGTGTTGCATGGAGTGCAAAGATCACAAATGGAATAAAATCAAAAGAGAAAATGATTGCAGATAGGTCATACACTGAGGGTGTGAGACGTAAGATGGTGCGTGATAGTGGAAATTTCACCTTATGTTCACATGCATCTACTGTGGACGAACATTTACAGCACGAATTGGTCTGATCAGTCACAGTCGCTACCGCCGTATGTTGTATTTATTATGCCTTTTTAAGCACAATGTAACAAACTATCGTCTGTCAAGTCGGCCAGGTGCCAATATTTGTTATAGTTCTTTATTTTAATGTTCTTAAAATGTTTGTGGTATTGTGTTTGTCTTTACCTTCCACGACGTCTCTATGCCCATTCCCACTGTCGTATTTTAAATTTTTTATTTTATTTGGCGTTGTTGTTTTTTTTAAATTCTGTTCATCATAATTCTTTTAAAAAATATCATGGTAACAGGAGACATTCAATTAACTGCAAGATTTTCTTCATTTTCTGTTATCCCATCGTTCTTTAGTAGATCGGTACAAACAGAGACAGTAGTCTGACCCCTCAGTCTATACCCTTAAGCAGAAATTGTGTTCTCCCACTAGAACGGCTGCGGTAGACTCAGCATCACAATATGGTTATTTCTCATGATTTTCCGGATATTGGCTGCAAAGGAAAGGAACTGACCATCATATCTAGAATATATCGTAACCCTAGTATATGTGAAGGCCTAATACTGTACAACTCTATTCCTTTAACACATATTATGTACAGCTGTCTGTCATACATTTATATACACAGTTATACATACATTCACACTTACATTAAGATAGATGACAAACCCAAATAGGAAACATGACCAACTAAAGCCTTATACCAGCCTGTCCATGTGTGCAGTGGTGAATCATGACCTAGTGATACCACCCCCCGATATAATAATATAACCACCACCAGATATTCTAGTAAAACCACCACCAGATATCATAATATAACCGTCACCAGATATTCTATTATAACCACCACCAGATATCCTAGTATAATCACCACCAGATATCCTAATATAACCACCACCAGATATGCTACAATAACCACCACAATATGTCCTAATATAACCAACACCAGATATCCTACTACAACCACCACCAGATGTCAAGTCCCAGTAACTGTCTAGCACATTCCGCTTGTTTCTAAGCTTGTAGAGTGGAAGGGAAGCTTTCTAACACTGTCCCGTAGAGACGGTACTTTGGCACCGGTGTTAGGCGGGGGGTCTCTACACCAACATCTATCCGGTAGATGCCAGCTCTTGACGGAGTTCCAGTAACCTGAACGCCATAGACTTATAGAGAGAGAGAGAGGTTTTAGAATTAAAACTCAGTCTTCCAATAGAAGAAATAATCACAACAAACTGTTGTTTCCGTTATTAAAACCATCTTCTTTGCTAATATTAAAGTTAGCTGCTAATCCATTACAGGACATCGCAATCAATCCCAGCATTGTTTGGCTGTTTGTTCTTGGCAAGTTTACGTTCAGTAGTTTGTCATTGCTTTGTGAACGACTGACACGCTTACCGGAGGAGCGGCTGGCCGATAGGTTAGAACGCCGGACTCTCATTCGGGAGGCCCGGGTTCGATCCCTCGGTAAGGTGTCGGATTTTTTTCTGTCGGGGGCAAAAAGAAAATCCTAACCTGCACAGTTCGCGGCGACTGCACTAGCCAGGCGGCCTTTATTCCTCAGGCTCAATGACCCCTCTGCCATACACCGCAAGGTACTATATTGGCAGTAAATGACAGTTTTTTTGACACGCTTACCATTGTATAACAACCATTGCAAAGCTGTGTTTTGACCGCGCTATGCGGGATTGACTGACTGTCCCCTTACCGTCTTGACAGACGATAGTTTGTAAAATGGAGGTATACTTCTCCATAACACAAAGCCTGGGCTGAATTTAGAGACCATGTGTTGCCCATGCAGCATGATCCCTCTCTCGGCCTGTCTAGTTTACTCCAGAGGAAAGGTAACCAATACATCTGGAACAAGACAAGCTGCAGAAGCTGCCGGATCAGCAAAGCAAATACTCTAACTGTCCGCCTGTCGGAGCTTCAATCCTAGACCAGTTGCCAACCAAGGCTTAGGACCTGGTCTGCCCTGCCATGACATTTAGTCTTTAGGTTGCATTTCCTCGCACTAGGATAAGGTTTGTACCCTCCCAATTGCGCTCCTCCGCCCGAAGCCGTTGGCACAATGTGGGGTGTCGGATCTGGTTAGCGTCGACCAACATTCGGCGCTAACAGAAGCAGGTAGTACCGTCTACTGTCATACTGTAGCTCAGTCATATCTAACTAAGACCTGACATCTATGTGGGATTACGATTTGCTAATGTACAGAATGAAAAATGTATGTCGGTTATGTTTTTCTATTGCCCTATATTCCCCATTGGGGCATAATCACAATGCCAACCCACTGTGTAGCCGTCATATCTTTTGCTATCTCTTGCAGTTCCACCGATGTCCTCCAGGATATCATACATCTCTGTAATTCTCTTCACCATGTGTGTTTAGGTGTTTCGCTATAACGTTTGCCTTGAGGGTTCCAGACAAGAGAATGTCTAGTTATACTGCCCTAAGGTTATCTTACTGTGTGTCCTTACCCAACTCCAGCGTCTTTTACTCACTCTTGGTTCACTGGAATTTGTGTAACTGTCTCCATGAGCTCCACATTGGTGATTATCTCATACCATTGTGTTCCCGCTATTCTGCGCAAGCACCACTTAGTGAATATGTGTAGAGTTCATTACTATTTATTTTCCTATTCGTTTATACCCCGCAGTATATCAGCTTACCTTATGTTTGCTGTTTTCATTGGCATATTCAGCTGCAGGTCATTAACATTTCAATTGTATGTAAATTGTTGTCCGACTTCAATAGTTCATAACATACTCAGCTCACAAGACGTATAAAGGTGCATGGACAGCTGCATGATAAACATGCATTAACAGCTGAATGATAAACATGCTGGCGTTTAATTCAGCTCCACTAATCTCGAGAAATATCAAAGGAATCAGGGCAAATCGAGGTTGGCAATCTCCGTTTGGGAAATGTAAATTATACAGTGATAGAAAGACTACTGTTGTTTCGATAATGGTGTTTTGACATTAAATGCATTCTAGCGTAGGTTTTTGTCTTGTTATTTCATGTGCATGGTACAGATTCTCTTTTTGTAGTGTCATATGTATACAATTAACCGTGTGGTTTGATGTGTTGAACTTCTTTTGTCCTAAAATGTATGTTGTGTTTGTTGTTCACTCTGCCGTATCGAGTTGATCAGGCTTGTCCCGAGAGCACTCCTTCAGGCAATGTGTCTCAATAACATATCTTCTCATTCTGTCTTTTATTCCCCCATTGGGGCATAGGCCATCAACGTAGTCACGCCAAGCCGCCCTACATTTGCTATCTCCTGAGCCTCTCTCAATAATATACATTACTAGCTGACCCGGCCCGGCTTCGCCCATTCCTTGGAGGGGAGCATCTCATTTAATTCATATAAGTAGTCATATAAGTTCCCGTTCCCGTTCCCGACTATCTATCTGTCTGTCTGTCTGTCTATCTGTCTGTCTGTCTGTCTGATCCGGCCCGGCTTCGCCCAGCCCCTGATGGGGAGCATCTCATTTAATTCATATAAGTAGTCATATAAGTTCCCGTTCCCGTCTGTCTGTCTGTCTGTCTGTCTGTCTGTCTGTCTGTCTGTCTGTCTGTCTGTCTGTCTGTCTAATCATTTATTGGTTGCAGTTAGAACAACCTTAGATAAACGAAGACCAACTTACAAAAAGCATTAGAAAGAGCACTTGAAAGATCTTTACATCTTCCCCAACAATTAACTTGGGTAAATGGAGCAGCGGCAGCAGCAGCAGAAGAAGAAGAAAAAGGAGGAGTAGGAGCTGGGAGGAGGAAGAGGGAGGTGGAGGAGGGAGGAGGAGGGAGGAGTAGGAGGGAGGAAGAGATAGGCGGAGAGAGGAGGAGGAGGGAAGAGGAGGGAGGAGGAAGGAGGAGGAGTAGTAGGGAGGAGGAGGGATTAGGAGGAGGAGAGAGGAGGAGGAGGGAGGAGGAGGAAGAGGAGGAAGAGGAGGAGGGGATGAGGGAGGAGGAGTAGGCAGGAGGAGGGAGGAGGAGGTGGGAGGAGGAGGGGAGGAGGAGGGGGAGGAGGAAGAGGGAGGAGGAGGGAGGAGGGAGGAGGAAGAGGGAGGAGGAAGGAGAGGAGGAGGAAGAGGGAGAAGGAGGAGGAGGAGGGAGAAGGAGGGAGGAGAAGAACGCAGGAGGAGGACGGGGAGGAGGAGGGAGGAGGAGGGAGGAGGAGGGAGAGGGAGGAGGAGGAGGGAGGAGGAGGGAGGAGGAGGGAGGAGGAGAAGAGAGGAGGAGGGAGGAGGCGGAGGGAGAAGGCGGAGGGAGAAGGAGGAGGGAGGAGGAGGGAGGAGGAAGAGGGAGAAGGAGGAGGGAGGAGAAGGAGGGGGAGGAGGGAGGATGAGGAGGGAGGAGGAGGAAGAGGGAGGAGGAGGAGGGATGTGGAGGAGGAGGAGGGAGGAAGGAGGGAGGAGGAGAGAGGAGGAGGAGGAGGAGGAGAAGGGAGGAGGAGAAGGGAGGAGGAGGGAGGAGGAGAGGGAGGAGGAGAGGGAGGAAGAGGGAGGAAGAGGGAGGAGGAGGGGGAGGAGGAGGGAGGAGGAGGAGGGAGGAAGAGGGAGGAGAAGGAGGAGGAGGGAGGAAGAGGGAGGAGAAGGAGGAGGAGGGAGGAGGGGGAGGACGTAGGAGGAGGAGGAGGGAGGAGGAGGAGAGAGTAGGAGGAGAGAGGAGGAGAAGGGAGGAGGAAGGAAGAGGAGTGATTAGGAGGAGGGAGGAGGGCGAGAGGAGGAGGAAGAGGGAGGAAGAGGGAGGAGGAGGAAAGAGGAGGCGGAAGGAGGAGGAAGAGGGAGGAGGAGGAGAAGAAAGAGGGAAGAGGAGGATGGAGGAGGGAGAGGGAGGAGGGGGAGGGGAAGAGGAAGAGGGTAGGAGGTGGAGGAGGGGAGAGGAGGAGGAGGAGGAGGAATATAACGCATATGCCTGTAGATTTAATAATGGCTGAAGTTGTTCCATGTCTTCTTAGATTTGGAGACAGTGTAAAGAAATATAAAATCTTCAAACTTAATAGAGATAAGGTAACTATTATTTATTTATTCTTTAAGCATAAAAAGATGAGTTACAATGTTATGCATTATGCATTATTTTTATGAAAACTTTGAAAATGCCTTAAAGATTGTATCACTATTTATTATAACTCGTATGCCGGTACATAACTATGGACAAAGAGTTTATAAATCTTTGAAAACGATGCCACAATATGACTATAAGTTATATAGAAAAGTTATGCCCCTTGAAATAACTTTTACAGAGTTAAGTCCCCTGAGATATATGAAATTATAATGAAAAATGAAAAATGAAATAATATTCGGTAAGCAGCCTATTACACACTCAAAAATATTACAGTTGGCTGAGCTGGAATGAAAGGAAGACGTGTAGGAAATTTCATCTCAATCGGATGGGCCGTTCGCGAACGCATAAAGGACATACGGACATACAGACGGAGATTGCCTTTTATATATAAGACTAGCTGACCCGGCCCGGCTTCGCCCAGTCCCTCCCCAGTGGGGAGCATCTCATTTAATTCATATAAGTAGTCATATAAGTTCTCGTTCTCGTTACCGACTATCTATCTGTCTGTCTGTCTGTTTGTCTGTTTGTCTGTCTGTCTATCTGTCTGTCTGACCCGGCCCGGCATCGCCCAGCTCCTGGTGTGGAGCATCTCATTTAATTCATATAAGTAGTCACATAAGTTCCCGTTCCCGACTGTCTATCTGTCTGTCTATCTGTCTGTCTATCTGTCTGCCTGACCCTGCCCGGCTTCACCCAGCCCCTGATGGGGAGTATCTCATTTAATTCATATAAGTAGTCATATAAATTCCCGTTCTCGTCTGTCTGTCTGTCTGTCTGTCTCTCCCTCTCTGTCTGTCTGTCTGTCTGTCTGTCTGTCTGCCTGTCTGTCTAATCATTTATTGGTTGCAGTTAGAACAACCTAGATAAACGAAGACCAACTTACAAAACGCATTAGAAAGAGCACTTGTAAGGTCTTTACATCTTCCCCAACAATTAACTTGGGTAAATGGAGCGGCGGCAGCAGCAGCAGCAGAAGAAGAAAAAGGAGGAGTAGGAGCTGGGAGGAGGAAACGGGAGGTGGAGGAGGGAGGAGGAGGGAGGAGGAGGGAGGAGGAGGGAGGAAGAGATAGGCGGAGAGAGGAGGAAGAGGAAGAGGAGGAAGGAGTAGGAGTAGGGAGTAATAGGAGAGAGGAGGAGGGATTAAGAGGAGGAGAGAGGAGGAGGAGGGAGGAGGAGGAGGGAGGAGGTAGAGGGAGGAGGAGAGAGGAGGAGGAGAGAAGAGGAGGAGGGAGGAGGAGGAGGAGGAGGAGAAGGGAGGAGGGGGAGAAGGGAGGAGGAGGAGAGAGAGGAGGAGGGGGAGGATGGAGGAGGGAGGAGGAGGAAGAAGAGAGGAGGAGAAGGGAGGAGTAGGGAGGAGGAGGAGGAGGAGAGAGGAGGAGTGATTAGGAGGAGGAGGAGGAGGAGGAGGGAGGAGGAGAGCAAGGAGGAGAGGGAGGAGGGAGGAGGAGGGAGGAGGAGGAAGAGGGAGGAGGAGGAAGAGGGAGGAGGAGGGAGGAAGGAGGAGGAGGGGGAAGGATGAGGGGAGGAGGAGAAGGGAGGAGGAGGAAGAGGGAGGAGGAGGGAGGAGGAAGAGGGAGGAGGAAGAGGGAGGAGGAAAGAGAAGGATGAGGGAGGAAGAGGGAGGAGACGAACGCAGGAGGAGGAGGAGGAGGAGGGAGGAGGAGAGGGAGAAGGAGGGAGATGGAGTAGGAGGAGGAAGGAGGAGGGAGGAGAGAGGAGAAGGAGGGAGGAGGCGGAGGGAGGAGAAGGAGGAGGTAGTGGGAGGAGGAGGGAGGAGGAGGGAGGAGGAGGAGGGAGGAGAAGGAGGGAGGAGGAGGAAGGAGGTAGAGGGAGGAGGAGGAGGGAGGAGGAGAGAGGATGGGGAGGGAGGAGGAGAAGGAAGGAGGAGGGAGGAGGAGAGGGAGGAGGATGGAGGAGGAGAGGGTGGAGGAGGGAGGAGGAGAGGGAGGAGGAGGGAGGAGTAAGGGGAGGAGGAGGAGGTAGGAGGAGGAGGGAGAAAAAGGGAGGAGAAGGAGTAGGAGGGAGGAGGAGGGATGAGGGAAGAGGAGGGATGAGGGGGAGGACTAAGAGGAGGAGGAGGATGGGGGAGGAGGGAGTAGGAGGAGAGAGGAGGAGAAGGGATGAGGAAGGAAGAGGAGTGATTAGGAGGAGGGAGGAGGGCGAGGATGTTGGAGGAAGAGGAGGAGGAGGAAGGAGGAGGAGGAAGGAGGAGGAGGAAGGAGGAGGAGGAAGAGGGAGGAGGAGGGAGGAGGAGGAGAAAGAGGGAGGAGGAGGATGGAGAGGGGGGAGAGGAAGAGGAAGAGGGTAGGAGGAGGATGAGGGGAGAGGAGGAGGATTATAACGCATATGCTGTAGATAACTCCAGCGAAAAGGTGGGTCTGTCTATCTATCTGACCCGGCGTGGCTTCGCCCAGCTCCTAGCGGGTAGCGTCTCATTAAATTCATACAACAAAATAAAGTAACTTAAAAGAATGTCCTTCCACACACCATCCATTATTTCTAATGAAAACCGTTTCTAATCACCTGCATGACTGTAGATAACTTCGTAAGCATAAAAAGATGAGTTGCAATGTTATGCATTATGCATTATTTTTATGAAAACTTTGAAAATGCCTTAAAGATTGTATCATTATTTATTATAACTCATATGCCGATACATAACTATAGACAAAGAGTTTATAAATCTTTGAAAACGATGCAACAATATGACTATAAGTTATACAGCAATGTTATTAAAAGTTATGCCCCTTGAAATAACTTTTCTAGAGTTCAAGTACCCTCGCTGTATATAAATATAGGTAAAATGAAAATAAATAGATTAAGTAAGCAGCCCGCATTTCACACTATATCACAGTTAGCTGCGCATGCATGAAAGGAAGACGTGTAGACAATTCATCTCAATCAGGATGACCGTTCGCGAACTCATAAAGGACATACAGACATACAGACGGAGATTGCCTTTTATATATAAGAAGATTAATATCCTTCCTTTTCGCACATTCTGTAAAAACAAAACGAAAAAACTGTCATTTACTGCCTATAAAGTACCTTGCGGTGTAGGAAAAGGGAGTGGGGGGAGTCTTGAGTCTGAGGAATTAAGGCTGCCTGGCTAGTGCAGTCGCCGCGAACTATACTGGTTAGGGTTTTCTTTCTTGCCCTTGATAGAAAAAAAAAACAACAACACCTTACAGAGGATTCGAACCCCGTTCTCCCGAAGGAGAATCCGGCATTCTCGCCACTCAGGCCAGCTGTGCCTCGTTATCCTCACTTCGCATATTACACCTCTCTCTCTCCTCTCTCTCTCTCTCTCTACTCTCTCTATCTCTCTCTCCCTCTCTCTCACACCCCATTTATTTTTACTTAAGTCCTTTACTAGGTTATTCCTTTGCTAACTGAAGCAGTCCTGTCCATGTTCTCTCCCATGTTATTTTAATTATATCTGCAAATGTCTTTTCCGGGTGTTGTTATGGCTTTCTCTGTTTCGTTACCCTATGGTGCCAGACAAGGGACTTCCTAGGTATGTGATTCTCAGGTGTTCTCATTGTATATCCTAGCCCATTCCAGAGTCTTTTCCTCACCCCTTGTTTCACTGGGATGTGTTTAGTTCTCTTCATGAGTTCCACATTCGTGATTCTGTCATACCATTTCAGTCCCTCTTGCTTGCGCAGACACTGATTAATGAATGTTCGTAAACGGTTGTTGATTCTTATGGCTGCAGTTTACTGCCAATATAAATTATTTATTATTCGCAGATCTTTGACGTAAATGAATAGTTGTCGTAGCAGTTTTATTATTTCCTCATTGTTTCACATTGTCAATAACATTAGTGTTGTCTATGAAGCATAAGTACAGATCTGTTGTTTTTTTTTTTTTTATAGCTCTTTCTAACAGTGCCCTGAGAATATATATATATATATATATATATATATATATATATATATATATATATATATATATATATATATTATTGTTTGTGCACCTTCCCTCAACAAATCCAAACCGTTCATCACTAATTTGTGGCTTAATTCAGTTTTTTGTTCTTCCCATAATTATTTGCAGTAACAGCTTTGTCATTTGTCTCGTAAGACGTGTTGTGTGATGACCTTCACATTCTAAACCGCATGGTTTCTTTGATAGAGATAAAATAATGGATTTTAATAAGTTACTGGGAATGTATCCACTGTTATATACGTCATTCAGACATTTTGTCAATATTTCGATTCGAATATCTCCCAGAGCCACAATTTCCTCCTATTATAACGTCTTGATCGGGTGCCTTTCCTTTCTTCATGTGATGCATTGCATCTTCAGTTTCTGCTACCTGTATGAGGTAATCTTCGCCATGTTCTTGAATATTTATATCCCGTCTCCTATCATAACACAGCTCTTCTAGACTTTCTGTTCATCTATTAACTATATACTCTAGTCCAGTAGTTCCCACGCTTTTTGAGCAGAGGGCCATATCTATTTTCGGTAGTTAAGCAGGCCACGACGTTTTAAATTATAAAAGTCGTGCAATATCATTCTTTCCTTTCTTAATTTAAATTTTAAATCATTTTCGAAAATCGCTATTAATGCAATTAATTTACAATTGTAACTGGTCTTCATAACCAGTTACTTAATTTCAGATGTTTATCAATGCCTGGGCATAAATCTGTGGTGCCCAAAGTCATAAGCGCAGCTAGGTTATTGTCGGTGAGTCTGGAACGCTGCTTGTTTTTCATAACGATTACTGCAGAAAATGACTGCTCGAGGCCTCGCGTGCCACTTTCTGACAGCTGGCGGGCCAGAAGTGGCCCGCGGGACGTGGTTTGGGAACCTCTGCTCTAGTCCCATTAATACTGCACCATTTCTCGATTTTAAACACCCAATGGTATTTAATATTTTCTACCTGTTAGGGTATATATTTGTTTATGCATATGCTAACAGTTAGGAAAAAACGAAATACTCCAGGATGTTTAAAATGATTCATGGTACATTAATCATATAGTGATACAACGTGTTGATTCGGTATCTGCAGTGTTGTTACAAAACCCCAGGTTGTACCCAGATGTAACTAAACAAATGCTAAGCGCAGTAAACACACGACGGCAACCAAATCCGACTTGTGAACACAACCCATATATAAATAATTGGCAGTCGCTGTCATACATTAGTTGGAACAGGTGTTTACAGCCCACAGACTGTGATTTCAGTGTTTCGTTGACCGACTCCTCAACATGATGCCTGTGAACTCAGTGGTAAGTTCTAGAATAACGTGTATTATTTCTACTAACATCCCGCGGGTGTTTGTTTTATTCTTGTTTGTTTCCTACTTTAGATGCTAATGTGATTAAATCGTTCTTACAGTTTTAAAAAAAAAGTTAGTTGCATATCCAATAAAGGCCGTCACAGTCAACCCCTGCATTTTCGGCTGTTTGTGATTTCTTGGCCATTGCTTTCTGAACGACCTGAACACATACCATTGTATGGAAATCAACACAAGCAGATCTGCTTCCAAATCGCCTTCAGCTGTGTTTAGAACCCGGTATGCGGGATTAAGAATTGAGTTGCATATCCTTTACAGGACGTCGCAGTCAACCGCAGCATTTTATTTTTGCTGTTTGTGATCTCTTCAACAGTTTGCCATTGCTTTCTAGCTACGACAGCGACTAGAAAAGTCAGATTGTTACCTAACACCGATGTTATAAGGCTAGATTGACCTCAGGCTGAAAGAAGAGTTTAAAAGGCAAGAGAATCGACTTCTCTGCACCGTGTTTACCCATATGGCTCGGTCTCTTTCCTCGTGGCTTCTGCCGACAGCCTCCAGCAAAGCACACACTCCGAAGCTTCCGCGACAATTCCCAAGAAGTCTCCGAAATAATTGAACTGATGAACCGAACGACATAGCCTGGAATCGAACCCACAATCCTCAGAGCGTGAGGCAGGCGGCGTAACCATATCACCATGGATGTGCCCTCCTCAGAGCGAACATGGGTGAGGTCAGTGATTCTGCCGTTGCTGAAGGTCACACTCAGTCCTCAGTCTGGAACCTATATTAGGGGCTGTATCCGCTGTTGACAATTCCCCGACACACCCAGACGAGGGTTTGAACCCAACCACATACGATCTGGAAGCAGACCGCCCTGTGTAGATTTCTATGGTATGGCTCAGGTCGTTCAGAAAGCAATACGTCACTCGTGTGAAATAAAATTACCAATGCTACATGGACAAGAAATGTTCATTTAAGAAAGGTTTATTGCTGGACATGAGAGACTGGGACCAATGGTTCTACAGGAAATGCAGTCGCAAGAAATACAGACCGGGGTTCGAGATTTGGAGAGTTATGGCGATGTTCCAGAAGAAGATGACATTCTTGTTTTTGAATAAATGTATAATTGTGTAAATGAATAAATGTAGATTTTTTTATCTGAAAAATATATATATACATAAGACATCCCCCGACAAAGCCTTGGTGCATATTTAAAAACTAAAATTAATATAAAACCCGGTCCTATTTTCGAGGTCTTTGTTTACTTCTATCGAAATCTCCATTAATGTTCTCATCAGACGTATAGCATGCGTTATACTCTTGAGCTCTACAAACTCACATTTGTCTTCTCCTTCTTCGGTTTACATTTTCTTTCTAACTCTTCTCATGAAAGTTCTTAGTAAATTCTTCGTTATGTGACTTGTTAAGCTCATTGTTTGATGTTGATCACCTCCCATGGTTACTGAAACTCTCGGGATTGAAAAAAAAATGATTTACATAAGCCAGGAGGTATATCGCCAATATCATATATTGTGGTCAGTAGTCTGGTGACATGATCTATTCCATATTATTCTAATGCTTTCATCATTTCTATTATGATGTTGTGTAGCTCAGGAGTCTTGCCAGTTTCAATATGTTTAAGAATAGTCTGTCAAAATAAATGTATGGATAACATCAGAAGTATTGATCTGCACTCATACAAGTAGAGGAAAGAAGCAGAGATTAGAAGACACACTAGACCAGTGGTTCTCAACAGGTGGGGAATCCCCCCTCCCCAGGGGGTAATTTTAGGGTTTCCAGGGGGGGGGGGGGGGGAGGAATTAAGATTATTTCAAGATCGCATTAATACAAGAACTGATTACTTGATATTGTTTTTACCTTCATACTATACGGTTCTGTACGTCTCATCCTTCTAAAAGGCATTTTATAAAGTAAGTAGACCCACAAATCACGTTTTATGTGGACGTCAAGACTTGTTTTAGTATGCGCTATTAAATTTAGCTTCCATTATTAAGTATACTGTGTAAAAAGGGGGGGGGGGGGGTTTAGGTAGGAAATACGAAAGGTGTGGGGGGGGGGGGGACGGCGTTCTGAAAAATGGTGAACGAGGGCATGGGCCAAATTTTTAGGTAGGAAATACGAAAAGGAGGGGGGTGGTGACTTTCTTAAAATATGGTTAAGGGGGGCACGGCCCCCCCCCCCCAAAAAAAAAGGTTGAGAACCACTGCACTAGACAATTCAAAATTTGATATCTATGGTGACCACACCAGGACTTGACCCTGTCGCTTCCAAATGACAACAGAGCATTAGGAACAAGTGTGTTTCAATTCAATCAGCAACAAGACACTCCCAAACAACACGTCTTTATTAACCAAGTCTATCGTCAACCTTGAAGCACAACTACAAAGTCTGGCCAGAATGTGTATCTAACTATTGAGACAGCGCCATGTGAATGTCTTTTTCATATTATTTCAATGGCATTAACAGCTTCAGAAAGAAATACGTTGATGAAATATTAATTTATTGATATAATATTACCATCATTTGCTCATTATTCATCTTTACTTGTCAGTATCACTATTCTTTGCTTAATTTCAGGTTGCATTATTAATTGTGCAGACTGTTATACTATTGCAGGTAAGTTATTCTAGTAACTTTGAATACACCAGTATACATGCATGTTATCATTACATGGAATATGTTTACACTGGCATTGACTTAATTTATATACCTACCCGTCAAATTTTATATCGATTTAATTGGCCACATTACAGACTATGATAGATGTTAAAAATAAGTTAAGAAAACTATGGGTACTATCTAAGTTGCCTTGATTTTCCCGCGGATGAAAGAGCAGATATGATAGATCAACGAGACGAAACGCAACACCCAAATATTTTCATGAAAAGAAGATACTTATCAAGTCTATTATAAAAACCTACCGTCAGCGAGGCAACAACTATTACTACCTTGATAGAACCAAGCGCGAGATCCTGATCCAAATCAGAATAGGGTGCAAATAATTCAACAGTCACTGAAGTTGGCCTTATCACCCTTCGCTGTGTGAGCATCACTTGCTAATAATAAAATATGGGAACGCCATTCATTAAAATTGCTGAAATTCGGCCTCGTGTGCAGGAAGGATTGGCAAAGAAGACAGCCGAATATATTTATTATATCCTTCAAGATTGTCATATGTTTTGTCATTTGCGGGCTTAATGTTGACCCACAAATAAAACAAAAGACTATTTGGAAGTCTCGGTTTGCTCTCAAATACAATAACATACATCAAAAACTTCTTATCTAGAATTTACTAAAATAGTGAACAAGATGAAGACGCCCTAAATTACATTCTACAACGTGCGATATAAAGTAAAACCTCAGTTTTCGTTACCTTCGGTTATATTTGGTTTCGGTTTTCGATTTTTTCCCACAAAAATAAGTTGTCTCGGTTTTTGTCTGCTGTTTCGGATTTCGTTGGCGTGCCAACATGACCTCGCTGCTAATTTTGCGAACACAAAAGGCACTCACTCGTTCTTATGATAAAGTTTGGCGTTGTTTTTCGCTGTGTGAGCATCAGTTGCTAATAATAAAATACGAGAACGGCATTACGGTTGCTGAAATCGGCCGCATTTACAGGAAGTCGTCATCCAAGATAAGTTCCATTGTGGTGAAAAAGGAAGCAATAAAGTAGGCTAATATAACGAAAGACATGAATGTGCTAACGAAACCGAGATCGCAAACAATTGAATATCTCGAACGGTTATTATTAATTTGGATAAATCAAAAGTTAGATGGCGATTCTGTTTCAGGGGCATTCATATGTGAAAAGGCTAGACTGTTGTATGCCGATCTCATTAAGAAACTGTGTTCTTAGTTATTCTAAGGCCAGCAGAGGATGGTCTGAAAAATTCAAGAGGCGCACTGGCATACACATTGTTACTAGGCACAGCGAAGGTGCGAGTTCGGACAAGTCTGGGGTCAAAAATAGTATTAAACACTATATTTATTCTTTATAAAATGTGTTTTAGTATGTATTTGGAGTTTCTGGAACGAATTAATTGGATTTACATTGATTCAAATGGAAATAATTGCCTCGGTTATCGTCGGTTTCGGATTTCGCCGATTATTTTCGGACGGATTATAGGCGAAAACAGAAGTTTCACTGTATAATGATCAACAATCTTCTAACTTGTTGTTGTTGTTGTTGTTGTTGTTGTTGTTGTTGTTGTTGTTGTTGTTGTTGTTGTTGTTGTTGTTGTTGTTGTTTGTGAATCACGTAAAAGACTGAGTTTGATCTCTTCCGCCCGATTTATTGACACTCAGGTTGACTGAGACCTCCCCCCAAAAAAAGGCTGACATCAATGAGTGCCAGGTTGGTGTAGAGACATTCCCCATGACCCCATTAGAAAATACCCTCGTCTTGGTGACAATGTTGAAAAGCTGTCGATCGCCCCTGAAAGCTCCGACAACTTGCACTATGTGGAAGGCCAGTACTAAAACTTCACATATGTGAAAATGCATATTAGTGTGTAACCAAACCATTATTCAAACCACCACATATTCATTCTCTGAGACTAGACATGGTTTTTGGTCATGTTTCTACCACAGATTCGGGGTATTTCATTTCAACACATTCCAACCCAGTGCCATACCACACACCAAATAACAAATGTGCCGATGGAGAATATTTAGTTTTGTTTTTCACTTCCCTTACAGGACGTAGCAGTCAACACCAGCATTTTCAGCTGCTGTTGATGTATTAAGCAAGTTTTTAGTTCAGTAGTTTGTCATTGCTTTCTGAACAACCGGCTCACATACCCCCCGTAAGTTACCAGAGCGGCGCGAACCGCTGCCGATTCTCACAGCTGCTGTTTTCCCCACGTGGATATACAAGATTACGAACAATGTCGCTAACCCCTTATTTATGAGATGAGCACCAGAAATTAGATCTATATTCTTCAACCAACACTTGGTTTGAGACATCCATCTTGGTACCTCAAATTTCAATTTCTATGAATCCTATGCTGCACTTGTAACACCAGGACAAAGGCGAACCTTGGTAAGTTGGATATTATCAGGGAAGGAATGGAGAGATTTAATACAACCATTCTTGGCCTCAGTGAGACAAGATGGGAAGATGAAGGAGCCTATCAGAGCCATAAATACCATGCAATACAGTCAAGAAGAGAAAACTGACGAGGAGTAAATTTTATTAAACAAAATATGCGGCAGCATTAACAGATACTTACCTACTTACCTACATGATTGTGTTGCTTATCTTGGTATTTGTTACCTTGCAATCTAAGCTTTCCAAGTACATTCCTCTGTCTTCCGCTGTCTCTCTTGACGACTATTTTCCACCATAAGGCTGAGTTGTCTATACCACCTCTTCTGTTGGGGATATGTTGATTCATCTGTCTGGACTTTCAGGTCCACCCAACCTAAAAAAGGGTACCAGGACACTTCCTGAGAAGTGTAAGGGTCTGTGTGATACTGACCACATCACTCACGAGTCCGGATTGGTCTGAAATATGGAACTGGCGCCACATACCCAATACAGCTTATAGCCTGAACACGGAGCCTTTACGTGTTTACTTACTTTTTGTGTTGGATGCCCCATACATTTCATTTGTTGTTTTCTTTTCACTCAAACTTTTCTCAAGTGATTTCGCAACATCTCCAGATCTCAGTACCTTAGTGGTTGTCTTGTATTTTGTCCACGATGTTCTGAATATTCTTATAAAGACGTGTCGTCAATACTCAGGTCTATCCTGAGTAATTGTATGAATTTGGCCGTTTTCGAAGTAATCTAATTCCTCCAGCAATGCTGGAAACGCCAGGTTCAACATCCAATGTGGCCATATGGTAGCGTGTGTGTCCTTTAACCTCTACTACTGTCCTCTACTTCTATGAATGTGGATCAATATATGCCAGTTTTACACGTGCTATCTCAATGGTCTGGAGATTTCCCCATCAGCTGATATTTATTCGTATTAAAATACGACTATTATAACTCTTACAGTTGTGTTATTATTATTAGTAATATTTCGTCAAGTAATAACTGTTTTTTGATTGAATATTTTTGCAGAAACTGCACACTGTTTGTAAGTATTCTTGATATTTATGTTTGCATGCTATATCTGGAGTTTTTTTATATAATCTGTTTCCACCATAAGGCATATGGTGCTAAACCCATAGTTTAATAGACTAACCAACACTCGAGGAATGATGTGGTCAATATCACGGCTGTCGTCGTTACTCCCCAGGACATGTTCTTGTACTCATTTTAGGCTAGGTCAGCCACGGAGCCTATGTTAATTCAAAAATTATCCTCGATGTATATTCGAACCATCACTACTAGGCCGGAAGGTAAGTGAGCGGGCCTTTGCTCCACCCGGCTTCCTTCATTGCCTTTACTTTGTCGGTTGTTTTTGCTTGTTTCTATCCATGTGTTTTGTGTCTGTGTCATCATTGTATCTGTAACTCTGAGAGTATGTATGTGTTTGAGTCTGTCTATGTTTGATTCTATCTATTTCTTTCATTATGTGTGTTTATATGTATGGGTAGCTCTGCGCGCCTACATGTGTCTGTCTTTCTTGTCCGTCTATGACCAATAGTAATTTATGGTGTAAATATAAAGACGCACCGAGATTAGCCCATCTAAGCGATGAAAGCACCTTACTGTTGGGGACATAAAACTAAACATTTGTCTGAGTGAAGAAAGGAAAACACAAGTGAGATAAGGAGCTGGGAACTGGCATGACTTGAAGTGTTCCCTACTTGCCACAGCGCGACATATGTTTTTGAGTGTGGAGTTGGGGATTTATTCTTTGAATCGGCCTTGTGCACCACCCTGTTGATTCTAGGAGTTTACGATTATAATGTATCGTCGCCGTGGTTATTTCTCGGCTTTTTCATCTTTGCCGAACAAAGATCTTGGTAAGTGGGCATGTTTCCTCACGTCGCTGACTGTATCAAGACTTTACTTTGGAATCACTGAGTATTTTAACACGTTACTTATTAATATTCAACATCCACTCTCTCCTCTGTCATACGAAGGGTCACAATAAGAAATATATAAACTTGACATAACGCTGAATCAGTTTCATCCTATTCTATTATACTGATTCAATAACAATCAGCAGATGTTCACAGTTATAACATAATCTTACAGCACACGTATAAAACATCTCTATCTCCACAGATCTAAAATATTAAGCGGCACAATATAATGGCCTTATATTGCCATCCTCGAAACGTGACCTGGTCCGCTCTTGACCACGGTCCAACGCAGGGTGACTTTCAAGGAACCGCTTCGTGCTTGCTGCGAAGCGAGTCCCAGCGTTTTCACACTGTAGGGAACCTAGGAAGGATGGTCAACCAACACATAACTGGTGTCGTCAGTCGTTACACGCTGAAGAATATACTAAGGAGGGGAATCTGGGCACTTATGGATTAATAAACAGTTTGATCTAAACTTAAGTTGTTATGTTGACTGACTGACTTACTTAATAATGGAACAATGTACCACACATGTGACATACAGGAAAATCCCAGCAGAGGCAGTATTGCATAAGAAACATAATTTTAGCGTGTTAACTGCACTGACTATTGTATGCCTGTCAATGATGTACATTTAATATGAGAGTAGAAATGACTGGAGGCCACAGGTGATGTGGTTTCTACGTAGAATGTTTAGAATCCCGTGGAAGGCTGAGAAGAACAATATCCAATCACTGCAAGAGGCCAAGTCACAAAGACATTTGATTACCCAGTTTAGAACAAGGCAACCGTTTGGTCGAAACAAAGTCTTCTTTGGTGTTAAGGATTAAACCCGGACCACTGTCAAGGTAGACAGGCGCACTGACCGTTATACTATCGCTACTCCCTTTGAGCTGGTAGGTATTACATATTTTCATACTTCTACTTTTCTTGATTCCTCTAGAGAGAGTAATGAGGTAAGCCTAGTTATGACCCTCAGGGTTCACCGTAACCATCTCCGGTATGCATTTGTGTAAGGTTAGGTTCCTCTAGACCAGTGGTTCTAAACCGGTGGAGAATCCCTCCCCCCTCCCCCGCCCCGGGTGGAAATATTTTAGGGTTTCAAAAAAAGGGGAGGGGGGGGGGGTGTGGTAGTAAGATTATTTCAAGGTCGTGTTATTACAAGAACGGATTACTTGATACTATTGTTACCTGCATACTTTATGGTTCTGTACTTCTCGCCCTTCTTAAATTAGTTTTATAACGTAATTAGACCCGCAAATCACGTTTTATGTAAACATCTAGACTTGTTATAGTATGTGTTATTAAACTTAGCTTCAAATTTTAGGTATCCTGTGTAGTGAGAAGGGGGGGGGGTATTTATAGGGAGGGAATACGAAAGAGGGGTGTGGGGTGACGTTTTGAACATATGGTGAAGGGGTGCATGGGCTAAAAATAGGAAAAAAAGGTTGAGAACCACTGCTCTAGTCGGATTTCATTCAAGATAACCGGTTCTATCCAACCCGTAGGTTAAAAAAGAAAAGTTAGTTGCATATCCTTTACAGGACGTAACAGACAACCCAAGCATTTCTGGCTGTTATTGATTCCTGTGCAGGTTTACGTCCAGTTGTTTAACATTGTTTTCTGAACGACCCATTTTTTAACGATAGCATTTCATAAAAGCCGTGGATAGGTTGTTTGTTACAATGTTAACACGGCAGCCAAGTTATTATGCCCTTTTAAAGCACAAACTATCGTCTGTCACGGCGGCAAGGTGCCAATGAAATAGCACGGCAGCGCTTTTGAGGCCAATTCTGCGCGACGTCCAACTGCCTGGCACAACTTGCACACGGAACCTTCTGTTTCTTTCCCCACATCCGAGAAGGTCAGAGATCCTATCTCACTACCCAGAGATCTTGGGGACGTGTGATATCATTAAGTACCAAAGGTTCTTTGGAAAATTCCCAGCACTATACCGAGCTCAGCCGTTGTACCTTGTGACCATTGCTTTCGCAACAACTGTATATTCTGTGTCATTATGCAAGTGGTGATCGAGTGAAATGGCGAGTCTTAACCGCCCACGCTTTCCGGCATGGCACATGATTGATTGATTGATTATGCAAATATGCAGTTACTTGTGAAGCAAACAGGACTGCAAGAGCTGTGAAAGCAGTTGAACCTCCTCCTCCTGGAACGTCAAGCATTCTTTGCCTACATTGTCAAAGAACATTTCGAACCAACATAGGCTTAACCAGCCATCTTTGAACTCACGGCTCCAAACTTCCAACTCCACTGGATGAAGTGAATGGTCATCATCATTCTTTTGATGGACAAACCCCACATTCTGGTAGTATGCACTGATCCAATATTTGTTACATGATTATCTTCCATTAATATACTGATTACCCACCCTTTGCTTCGACTACCAGATAGTGCCGTGCCGCCTCTACCATGTGGCAGTGAACAGTGTCATCCCGAGTCTGTCTGCCGCCACGTTGTGAAATGCCCTACATGTCCAGTGGAGCCACGATGTGTCCCGAATACACACCTTGGACCAGGTATCTATCTGTCTGTTAGTTCCCGTGTATAATTAATATTATTTCAATTACGAATTAACAGTGTGCTAGTTACCACGTTTGAAATCTTGGCATGGAGGAGCTTATGTATCAGAAATGACTGACAGCACACGAGACAGATGGTTATGGAAACCATCAGAAGAAATGCCAATGTATTTTTCTTCTTTCACTATTTGTCACCCACTGGAACATTGGCCCTTTACCAACTTAACTATTCTTAACTATACCATCAGGCCATGTCCGCCCCGTTATCTTATTTTATGTCTCTACGTCTCGTCTATGTATGTTTTTAGGTCTTCCTCTGCTTCTTTTGCAGTGAATTCCAGACTACGACTATTATGATGTTTTCATAGCAGTATATGTCCTATCCTGCGCCCACCTCTTCCCTTCACATATTGGTTGACAGGTATTTGTCTATTTCTCTCCATGAGATCCACGTTAGTGATTCTGTAATACCATTTTATTCCTTTTATTTTTTTCGCTGACACCAATTAGTGAATGTTTATAGTTTATTTATAATCGTTTTCGTTGTTTCCAATGTTTCTTATCCATAGTGTTTCGTTTGGAGCACTTATGGGTTACACACGTGTGCGTGATGTTGATTCGTCAGTTAAAGTAAACTAAACTAAACTAAACTTATTCATAGGGTAATACACAATTTTTAGTTAGAATTGAATATTCTAAGTTAATTGCTAAATTTAATTTCGTTTGACTTCCACATATTTTTTAGTTCAAATAAAGCCCCTATGGCCTTCTGTATTCATATATCTGTATCTGTTTTACGGTCTTTGTCTTTGCTACCTACATAGGTGTATAATTCCATCTCTTGAAGTATGATTGTACCAAGGGAAATCTCATGTATAATTAATTCTCTTGTGAGACGTATAAGGAAACTTAACTCTAATGTCACTTTTATTGTATTACCCCCCTTATCACAGAGTATTTCTAACATTACTTCCCTTGTCCGTGTAGTAGGGTATTATTATCTTGTCTGTTAATGTACTAGTAATATCTTTAACTATATAGTGAGTCTTAATCACTTCCCGTGCCACTAGCATACCTTAATTTAAACACAGAAGCTACATAAATAATT
>JACEFZ010023062.1:160000-245000 GCA_014155875.1 Cepaea nemoralis | reverse complement strand
AAAAGATAATCTGGAATAAACAATTGTTCTACACAGAAAGTGTAGTGAGACTTTACAATCAACCTGTATTTACTATTACTGTATTCAGACTGTAATGCTTCATATTGTGGAGGTTTCCTTAGAGCTATTTCAGATCCCTGAGAGGGACGCAGAGGTGTTTCCAAGGCACGAGGGCCAGGTTCTATACTGGCGAAACCTACTGACACGTCCTACTCGTGCGTCCTGGGCAACAGGTCCCTTCAGGGTCCTGGCTAACGTCGTAAGATCGCTGATTCTTCCGAAGTCGGAGAGTATCTACCTGCACGGCGAGGAACCACCAGTCTGCACACCAATAAGCCAGACATGAGACAACGGATACTCACGCAAACCTCAGGTCCTGTATGACATCACACTGATGTTGGACATGAGGATGACTACATCCGACATACAGGACTTTGCGCTGGAGTTCACAGCCAGCGAAGGCAAGCCAGAAGCAAGCAAGCATGATCCATGAGAGCTGATAGAATCTTCCCTACAACCAAAACCCTAAAAACCATTAACCAAAATCAACATAAAAATATTACCTTGGAGAAAACAAATGCTCCACATTCGAGTTGAGTTGAGTTGCGTTAAGTTAAGAACCGACATCACTGCACTCAAGACATTCCCATATGTGCTCCGTCCCCTTGTTCAACAGCCAGCGAAGAGTCACACACCGACAGTACCCGTGACTACGCGTTTTAAGTGTTTCTGTTAAAGTATTATTCATAAAACCGGCTCCTTGGCCAAAGGCTTGCGAACTCGTTTCGTGAACCCGGTACCAGGCGTGCGAAGCTCAACTGCGACCGATTTGTGCAGCAGACTGTGTCGCGTTGTGTTATAACGTGCTGGTATGGGAGCCGGTCGTTCAGAAAGCAATGGCAAACTACTGAACGTAACACTTGCCCAGTACATCAACAGCAGCTGAAAAATACTGACGTTGACTGCAACGTCCCGTAAAAGATACGTAACAAACATTTTTTTTATTATTCATAAGTTCATTTCCTATGATATTTAACTCGGCACTATGCACAGATACAGCGAAATATGCCAGGCAATATATCGTGCAACATACTGTTTGTGGCTTCTGTATTTTAGAAACCAGCTGTGTGTGTGTGTGTGTGTGTGGGGGGGGGGGGGGGGGGGGGGTGGTGGGGGTGGGTGGGGTGTGCGTGCGTGCGTGCATGTGTGTGTTTGTGTGTATATGTGTGTGTATAGTGTGTGTGTATACGTGTGTGTATGTGTGTGTATGTGTATGTGTGTGTATATATAGTGTGTGTGTGTGTGTGGTGTGTGTGCGTGTGTGTGTGTTTGTGTGGACAGATTGCTAACATAATTCTGTATTTTCAGTCCGTAAACTCATGTTCCGGGTGGTTCTGTGACCGTGATGAAGATTGTCCTGGAGCTCAGAAATGCTGTAACGGATGTATCAGCACATGTGTTGAGCCCGTCAAATCTGGTTAAGGTCACACAGCTCAGTAGGCAGCTTGTGGACAGGCGAGTTGTGGACTCGCAAACAAATAATAGTTTACACTGTTTTCACATTGTATTTTCTCCTATGTTCAGTCTGAAATTCATAATATCTTATTCAATGGTGGAGATGGTGATGATAATCGTGATGATGATGATCATGGTGATAATGATGGTAATGATGCTGATGATGCTGGTGATGGTTTTGGTGATGGTTTTGGTGATGGTGATGATGGGTTTGATGATGATGATGGTGATGATTATGGTGAAGGTGATGATGTTGACGATGATGATTGTAATGATAATGGTGGTAATGTGGGCGATGATGATGGTGAAGAGGTTACAAACTACATATATATTTAACACACACTGATTAATCTTTAAGATGTTGAGGGGGGGGGGGGGGGACATGCCATTATGGTCCACAGGGCTCACTTCCTATTGGGCATGAATCGAGGTGCACTATTCACTTCAGTGAGAGTCTGTCCTCAACTGAAGGCAACAAATTCCAATCCCTATGTGGCATATATAAATTTCAATGTGTATATTGTCTTGCGTGTCCTTTCACCTCTACCTCTATTGTATCTATATGTAACTATCTTCTCATGCTGCGCCATCTGTATAATTCTTCTGTGGTTACCCCTACAGTTAATGGAACCAGCTGTACATGCATACATAAGACGTACCTCCAGTACTTGCTGCAAACAAACTTATTATCGGTGGTTGGTTTTCAACCAGCTGAGTACATTGAGACATTATAATCGTGTTCACCTGTGATATAATTACTACATATTGTTTTGCCTTGTCGAAGAAATTCCCGTGTTTCGATCTATTTATTGATCGAATAACAATAATCAACTACTGAAGCCATTGTGCCTCCTCAGCCTCCTCCACCTCCTCCTTGTTTTCTTCTCCTTTTGTGTGCTCTTTCAGATGCCAGCATGAATAATCCAAATATAAAAGCAGTCAACTTTGAGTCTAGCTTCATCTCCATGGGGATTGTTTTAAATTGCAGAGAGTGTAAGTCAGACTCTTTTCTCTGTTCTATCTTGGACACTCATGCAAAAATGTTTAGCCATATTTTACCAGTCCATATTTATTAGTATCTACTTTTATTACTATATAAACACCTGGTATTTCAGCCAGGTGTATCCTTTGCTGACCTGCTGGTTGTTACATGATCACTTAAGTTGAGTTGCTTGCTTGTGTTCGCTGGCTGTGAACTCCAGCGTGAAGTCCTGTATGTCGGATGAAGACATCCTGTTGTTCAACATCAATGTGATGTCATACAGGACCTGAGGTTTGCGTGAGTATCCGTTGTCTCATGTCTGGCTTATTGGTGTGCAGACTGGTGGTTCCTCGCCGTGCAGGCAGATACTCTCCGACTTGGGAAGAATCAGCGATCCTAATACGTTAGCCAGGACTCCGAAGGGACCTGTTGCCCAGGACGCACGACTAGGACGTGTTAGTAGGTCTTGGCCAGTATAGAACCTGGCCCTGGTGCCTTGGAAACACCTCTGCGTCCCACTTAAGTTGAGTTGATGATATACATCTTTCTGGTGGCCTGAATGCTCTGATTCCCGCTTGATTTTATAATGCAGCCTAGTGTTACATGCAAACATTTGCACTCCATTTTCTTGTTGTGACATTGACTGTACGATGAGTTATTCTGTGTTTATAAACTAATCAACCACTATGTATTAAACGGATATATATATATATATATATATATATATATATATATATATATATATATATATATATATATATATATATAATGCTCTCAAATTTTGCTGTATGGCAGTGGAACGTGGAATGTAAATGAACAAATTAGGAAGAAATTAGAAGCAACAGAGATGTGGTTCCTGAGACGAATGTTTCGATTTCCTTGGACTGCCAGAGTAACTACCAACGACTGCCTGAGACAGGCTAATGAAATTATAACATTATGTACAACAATAAGAAAGAGACAAACAGCTTTCTTCGATCATGTGGTGAGAAGAGAGGCATTGGAGAACATCGTGACAACTGAAAGATCGATGGGAAGAGAGGCGGAAGCAGACCAAGAGAAATGATGCTGGATGGATTGAGACGGTGGCACGGAGAAATATCAGCAGCAGAGTTGATCCAGAACACCAAAGACCGAGATCTGTGGAGAGCCATGAACGCCTACACCAGCTGGCAGAGCACTTGATGATGATGATGATGATACTCATATATTACGCAGCTCTTATTTTGTCTTTGTATCACACACAGTAAAAGCTTTACATATATTTAGTGATTTAAAGGAATGGTTTAATTAAGTATTACTTTACTTTGTTTTAATTTAATTGTCATTATTTAATGAGCCAACATAAAATAATGCGTGTTAGATATTAAACAACATTAAACAATGTGCATGTGTGTTCTGTTATAAAGATGAATAGTGTAATACGAGTATATATAGTGTACTTTACTGTGATTGAAGCATACATTTACAACACATATGAAAATAATGTCGATGCTCTCTCTAATGCAAATACACATCATCATCTTCATTATCAATAAGCGTGGGGGATCATGGGTCGCATTCTCAAACGATCACTAGAATCATGGATCAGCTCTGTGTTTGTGTCTCAATTATTCCATGTAAACAAGTCATCTGTATATTTATTTGTCTCTGTGCCCTTCTATTTTATTATCAGTCTGGCCAGTTGTCATTAAGTTTGCCAGTGTATCCATTCTCATGTTTCTAAATATTTGCTTTACTGTCTAAGCCTAGTTTCTCGAATCAATTTAGTTTTTATCTATTTCTTGTAAGACTTGCTCATTGGTTTTCTGCCTGTCCATGGTATTTTTCTTTTTTTTAAATTTTGCTCTGAAGCCAAAACACATTGGGTGTTTCTCGGCGTGTCCGCATATTGTCTATGTTTCACATGCTGAACTATCGAATCATGGCATCTCCAGGCATCTGTCAAGATAGATAGCAATTGCTTTTCTTGGCCGTGACCATACTGGTCGATGAACGTTAACTTTGTCTCTACAATGAGATCCCCTTCATACCGTCGTGAAACTTGAATTTATAACCAAAATTTATATGTCGTCTGCTCTGCTCTCTGGGTCCATCCAACACTCGATCCATTGGTTTCACGTTCAACAGCTACTCCACCTTGCCCGAAAGTGTCCCGTAGTCTAGCGGAGGGAGTGGGACGCCTTACTTGTCATTTGATAAAGGATACTGGTATCCCGCCACCATAAAAAAGCATATCATGCAGCTAGAGTGGTACCTCGGGAATCAAACGCCTCAGGTCACGAACAATTCAGGTTACGAACAACAATGTGTAAACTTGTATGTCTCGGGTAACGAACAGTGCCTCGGGTTACGAACGAAGGCGAGAGAGAGAGAGAGAGAGAGAGAGAGAGAGAGAGAGAGAGAGAGAGAGAGAGAGAGAGAGAGAGAGAGAGAGAGAGAGATGTAACGTTGGAGACAAACGATCGCGTACAGTACAAACAGTACTACAGATTGAGCTTGTGGATCTTCAGAATGAACAGCTAAAAACATTAAAGGAGGAGCTGTCATCCGATGATGAGGAGTCAGTGACCATTTCAATTGCCAGGATAAAAGAAATTTGCAGCAAGTGGGCAGACGTCAAAGACTTCATTGTGAACCATCATCAAAACACACTTGTTGTTAACAGGACAGTAAACTTGATGAATTATAACTCGATGGCTCACTTAAGAAAGATTCTCCAGTAAAGGAAACGACAAATTTCCTTGATAGTTTTTGGTGCAGCCAGTCGGCTGCCAATAAACAGTGACGAGAAACTCCTGAAACTAATGATTCAGAAAAGTACAGAAAGTGACAAATTTCCCATGGACCGTTTTCTTGGTAATAAAGATAGACTAAATCTTATTTTTTTTTTAAATATTTTATTTTACATTTAATTAATTTGCTTGTTTTCTTTATCTTTATTTAATACGTGAAGTACACATATTCTTTGCATTTTGTCAGGTCAACGACCGGATGTTAATAAAAACAGAACGATTATTTCATCTTGAAACGGATTGTCTTTATTTCATTGATTTCAATGTTTCGGGATACGAACGTTTCGGGTTACGAACCGAGTTCTGGAACGATTTAAGTTCGTAACCCGAGGTACCACTGTATTTCTAAATGTACTAATGGCTGAAGGTGATCTTGTTTTATCATTGTGGCTGTAGTTAACTTGATTGTGCTGTGAATTTTCACGAAATGATGCAGCGGAAGGGTACTGGTCAAATCATATAAATACATTGACCTATATAATGTTACACACTTAATCTGGAGAAATACCTGGCTAGTCTTGTCCTCTGTTAGCGAACGAGTCATGGCAATTTCTCCCATGACGGTGGCAAAAGAGCAACACCGTTGTATGCAAACACCGCATGATAATTGACCGAAATGCACCGATAGAGTGTTAGTTAGTTAGTTAGTCGCAGTTCCAACTTTACAGCAACGGGTCGTCCCCATTATGCTCCGTTTCTGTGCCAGTGAATATCACACAAAACGCTCCCCACTGCCTAATGTGAAAAGTGGAAAAGACAGGAGTCTCGACAAACCACAGCCCGCACAGATACACTGTTCATAATGCTGCCGCCAGAACGTCAACACAATAGTCCCCCACGAAACACCCAATCCATCTCTGATGGAATCGGCAGTCATTTTCCCATCTGGATGTTTCCTAGATGTTCACCCACACAGTCCACGAAATACAGTTCATCGTCGATGGCAGTGGCAGTCAACCAGAAGCCCAGCAGCCACGCATTTCTGCATAAGGCAAAAACCGGTCAACTCTGGGACATAGCCAGCTGCCATCGCTCCGAACATGCAGTCACATTCCAAAATACCTCGGGCAGATTCAAAAGCATTTCACACGAAACCCACAGCTCACAGTATCGCGCCACGCACTCACTCAGTAGCAGGGCGAGGGAACCATCAAGCCTCCTTAGTCGCCTCTTACGACATGCGTGGTAGGCTGCAGTGTTGCTATTCTTTGCTTCTCTTATGGGCCCCGGCAACACACGGGATACTGATAGAGTGTGTTTGTTACCTGTCACGGTGAAATGAAATCACCAGCAGTCACCAACAGTCATCTCTTTTATTATTTACCCTCGGGGTGGGGGGGGGGGAATAGAACACCTCATCGCAACATGCTTGAGAAGACCAGAAACAGTTGACGTTTACATTTAACTGAAACTTTCCTAGACAATACATTCACGAACAGCAACAGATGGATTGCATTGAAGCATTTGGGCTTTAAAGATAGATATAGAAGATAAACATCGGAGATAGACACATAAGATAGACATAAGAGATGAACATAGAAGATAGACACAGATAGACACAGAAGATAGACACAGAAGATAGACACAAGATAGACACAGAAGATAGACACAGAAGATAGACATAAAATATAGACACGGAAGATGAACATAGAAGATAGACACAGAAGATGGACAGAAGATAAACACAGAAGATAGACACATAAGATAGACATACAAGATTATGCATAGAAGATAGACATTGAAGACAGACAAAAGAGTAACGCTACTACTACTATCGTAGGTTGTGTGCAATGTTATTATCTATATGCACACCATGTAGAGCAGATGTGGGTGCGTTGACGGAACGGTTAGGAAAGTTGCCCTGACCATAGCGTGAGCGCGGTCGAAGTAAAAATAAAACACTAAACACCAAAGTTAGAATATTCAGTTCTTCCGCTAAATTAATACAACTTTCTGGAATTGAAACGATTGAATCTCCTTTTCAAGGCTCAATGGACTTCAACACTAATATATCGGACTAGCAGGTTCAGACTAAATAACAATTGGCATCGATTAATTAGAACAGTATATAACTCACTTAATCGCTATGGTAAATATAGATTTTTGCAAGATGAAAAACATACTAACCATTAAAAATAAATGTTTTCAATTGCAACGAGAACAAAAGTTTTGAAGTGTTACATTGAAAGTATACTTGTGTATAGATGTAAAACGTAGATAATAAGCAGACAAGCTGAAAAATATCGAACGGCAGTGGAAATGTGGTTTGTGAGCAAAATAGAAAGAATACAATGGACAGACAGAAAAACCCCCAAAAAAATCTGCAAGAAACAAATGCAAAAATTAAACTGATTAGAGAAATTAAACGCAGAACGTCACAATATTTTGGGCACGTTATGAAAAAAAAAAAAAATAAATAAACTAGAGAACTTTGTGACAACTAGCAATATTGAGAAGGAAAGAAAAAGTGGAAGGCAGATAAGTAAATATTTGGGTGGCTTGACAACATGGCGTGGTCGGGACATGAACACAAGCTGATCCACGAAGCTGTTGATCATGTGAGATGCGAAACATGACCGTCCACGCTTGTCGGCATAGTACATAATGATGATGATAACTAACTTACAACCGTTCATAAACAAGGGCGATATCAACACGCCATTGTAAACTGACTGACAGAAGTCAGAATTCACTGACCTGGATTCTACATTTCTCACACTCTCTGACCTCATTTATTTTAATAGAAGTTAGAGAATGGGGAAGGGTTTGTGTTGACTCTCACATTTCCCCGGCCAGGGAACGTTACGCAAATGTTGAAATACCGTTAGAATGAGATTATGCGTAGGCCTTGATCAAATTGCCTAGTTCCAGGCGTAAGCTGTCACCCGCGGATTCAGTTAGAATAGTCCAATCTAAATAAATCAACAGTGTCGCCAGAGGTGTCATAAATACAAATACTGTCAACACTGATCGATATTTGATTTATATTCAGGGTCGAATGCTCGTTTTCGTCGGGGGAAAATGCCTTTGAATATAAATTGTATAGACGTATTCTAAGAATACCTTGGATACAGAAAAGAACAAAATGAATCCACACGATACGAACAGAATGCTGAAGAAGGTGGGCTACTAAAGACAATAAAACCCAAAAAAATTGAAATATTTTGGTCACATGAAACGTCATGAAAGTTTGGAGAGAACAATCATGCAGGGATTTATGCCCAGGAAGAGAAGAAGAGGAAGGCTAAAGAGAAGATAGGTGAAGGATGTGGGATCTTAAAATCTTTACTGGAAAGTTTACGGAAGCCTCTGCTATTGGAAGGTGACACGGAACGGAACTCATTAAATCTTTATGTAGCCGAGGGGAAAAGGACAAAAGGAAAAAGACTGATGTTTCCTTTGCTACGGTGCTAAGAAGTAACTCTGGCTTCATTATGGCCAAAGAAGAAAAGGAGTGAAAAGAGAGAGAGAACCTCACACCGCCCTAAACTGACAAAAAAGATGATAGTAATTAGATAAGAATAAATTTATACGAGATCTTGGGCAGGGGCCTCAACTCTGGACAATAACTGTCATATTTGAGGTCCAGACAATGAATTAAGGTGTTAGACTGCGGTAGAAACAGTGGTTGTAAAAACTAAAAGGGACTAAACAAACAAATCAAGCACAGTACAAAATTAGCTCTTAATTTATCAATTACTACAACCTTGGTAACAATTTGTGTTCAAACACATTGAATACTACATTCAATAACAGATACAACAGACAATTGCATATATCAAACATCAACCAAGGGTGGCCCCTATTCAGCCACCAGAACTTAAGACAACAGGGTACACCAAGTACCACAACACAGATGCTCCAAACGTAGCTGAGTAGAATGACACAATAAAGGACTTTGACACAAACACCAATAAAACACTACAAAAACATAAGTTACACAACATAAATCTTAAGACGCGACATAAACAACAGAGCTGTAACACAATTTACTATCCCACCATGAACCCAAGCATACTGACACTAACTAGTCAGCCGCTCGATTCGCAATGACATTAGATGACCACAGATCAGCTCAGGGAATTATTTCCACATCTCACAACAACAGAACAGTACTTTTGTTCCTATCAACAAACCGAAAGCAGGACACACTGCCCACATCTCTTATCAGCACGAACCAAGCTGGTTGAATGCTAACACAAAACTGGCTTCCGCTCTCTTTGTCTTGCTAGAGTTCCGGCAGTTGCCAGAGTCAAACTGCTTTAACAGTCCAAACCAAGATGCATTGGTTTGGCGGTGTGACATATCCAACCCCCTACTTTTTTGACGTCGAGGAAAAAGAATAGACTATTGTATATCCTCACCCCAACTATATCTTTAAAAGTTAACATCTATCTAGTTCACCCCCCCCCCCCCACCCCCCCCCCAAAAAAAAAATAAAAAATCATTGGTCTTCAGTGACCACATCAAAAAGCAAAATCAGTAATCAAGCAAGCAATTACTGACATCCACACATAAACCATCATCAAAATGCCAATGCAAAAAAAAAAAAAAAAAAAATATGTCAAATGTGACCACACCCAAAAACATAATCATCAATCAATCAAGAAACCAATGATATTTATACATAAACAGTCATCAAAATGACAAAGGCAGAAACAAATCTATGTCAAATGGGACCACGTCCAAATACATAATCATTAATCAATCAAGAAACCAATGACATTTATACATAAACAGTCGTCAAAATAACAAAGGCAGAAAAAAAATATATGCCAAATGGGACCACATCCAAAAACATAATTCTCAATCAAACAAGAAATAAATGACAGTTACACATAAACAGTCATCAAAATGACAAATGCAGTTATTACATGGAGCCAACAATCTCATAAATATATACCTAGACATGCACCCAAACTCAATAATCATGTCAACAACCTCCAAACTAAAATACTGATGTTTCCTTTGCTACCTCTACGGTTGCTAAGAAGTAGAGCGTAACTCTGACTTCGTTATGGCTAAAGAAGAAAAGGAGTGAAAAGAGAGAGAACCTCACACCGCCCTCAACTGTCAAAAAATGATGATAGTAATTAGATAAGAATTTATACGAGATCTTGGGCAGGGGCCTCAACTCTGGACAATAAACTGTCATATTTGAGGTCCAGACAATGAATTAAGGTGTTAGACTGCGGTAGAAACAGTGGTTGTAAAAACTAAAAGGGACTAAACAAACAAATCAAGCACAGTACTAAATTAGCTCTTAATTTTATCAATTACTACAACCTTGGTAACAATTTGTGTTCAAACACATTGAATACTACATTCAATAACAGATACAACAGACAACTGCATATATCAAACATCAACCAAGGGTGGCCCCTATTCAGCCACCAGAACTTAAGACAACAGGGTACACCAAGTACCACAACACAGATGCTCCAAACGTAGCTGAGTAGAATGACACAATAAAGGACTTTGACACAAACACCAATAAAACACTACAAAAACATAAGTTACACAACATAAATCTTAAGACGCGACATAAACAACAGAGCTGTGACACAATTTACTATCCCACCATGAACCCAAGCATACTGACACTAACTAGTCAGCCGCTCGATTCGCAATGACATTAGATGACCACAGATCAGCTCAGGGAATTGTTTCCACATCTCACAACAACAGAACAGTACTTTTGTTCCTATCAACAAGCCGAAACAGGACACACTGCCCACATCTCTCATCAGCACGAACCAAGCTGGTTGAATGCTAACACAAAACTGGCTTCCGCTCTCCTTGTCTTGCTAGAGTTCCGGCAGTTGCCAGAGTCAAACTGCTTTAACAGTCCAAACCAAGATGCATTGGTTTGGCGGTGTAACATATCCAACCCCCTACTTTTTTGACGTCGAGGAAAAAGAATAGACTATTGTATATCCTCACCCCAACTATATCTTTAAAAGTTAACATCTAGTTCACCCCCCCCCCAAAAAAAAAAAAAATCATTGGTCTTCAGTGACCACATCAATAAGCAAAATCAGTAATCAAGCAAGCAATTACTGACATCCACACATAAACCATTATCAAAATGCCAATGCAAAAAAAAAATAATCCTATGTCAGATGTGACCACACCCAAAAACATAATCATCAATCAATCAAGAAACCAATGATATTTATACATAAACAGTCATCAAAATGACAAAGGCAGAAACAAATCTATGTCAAATGGGACCACGTCCAAATACATAATCATTAATCAATCAAGAAACCAATGACATTTATACATAAACAGTCGTCAAAATAACAAAGGCAGAAAAAAAAATATATGCCAAATGGGACCACATCCAAAAACATAATTCTCAATCAAACAAGAAATAAATGACAGTTACACATAAACAGTCATCAAAATGACAAATGCAGTTATTACATGGAGCCAACAATCTCATAAATATATACCTAGACATGCACCCAAACTCAATAATCATGTCAACAACCTCCAAACTAAAATACTGATGTTTCCTTTGCTACGGTGCTAAGAAGTAGAGCGTAACTCTGACTTCGTTATGGCTAAAGAAGAAAAGGAGTGAAAAGAGAGAGAACCTCACACCGCCCTCAACTGTCAAAAAATGATGATAGTAATTAGATAAGAATTTATACGAGATCTTGGGCAGGGGCCTCAACTCTGGACAATAACTGTCATATTTGAGGTCCAGACAATGAATTAAGGTGTTAGACTGCGGTAGAAACAGTGGTTGTAAAAACTAAAAGGGACTAAACAAACAAATCAAGCACAGTACTAAATTAGCTCTTAATTTATCAATTACTACAACCTTGGTAACAATTTGTGTTCAAACACATTGAATACTACATTCAATAACAGATACAACAGACAACTGCATATATCAAACATCAACCAAGGGTGGCCCCTATTCAGCCACCAGAACTTAAGACAACAGGGTACACCAAGTACCACAACACAGATGCTCCAAACGTAGCTGAGTAGAATGACACAATAAAGGACTTTGACACAAACACCAATAAAACACTACAAAAACATAAGTTACACAACATAAATCTTAAGACGCGACATAAACAACAGAGCTGTGACACAATTTACTATCCCACCATGAACCCAAGCATACTGACACTAACTAGTCAGCCGCTCGATTCGCAATGACATTAGATGACCACAGATCAGCTCGGGGAATTGTTTCCACATCTCAAAACAACAGAACAGTACTTTTGTTCCTATCAACAAGCCGAAACAGGACACACTGCCCACATCTCTCATCAGCACGAACCAAGCTGGTTGAATGCTAACACAAAACTGGCTTCCGCTCTCTTTGTCTTGCTAGAGTTCCGGCAGTTGCCAGAGTCAAACTGCTTTAACAGTCCAAACCAAGATGCATTGGTTTGGCGGTGTGACATATCCAACCCCCTACTTTTTTGACGTCGAGGAAAAAGAATAGACTATTGTATATCCTCACCCCAACTATATCTTTAAAAGTTAAAATCTATCTAGTTCACCCCAAAAAAAATAATCATTGGTCTTCAGTGACCACATCAAAAAGCAAAATCAGTAATCAAGCAAGCAATTACTGACATCCACACATAAACCATCATCAACATGCCAATGCAAAAAAAATCCTATGTCAAATGTGACCACACCCAAAAACATAATCATCAATCAATCAAGAAACCAATGATATTTATACATAAACAGTCATCAAACTGACAAAGGCAGAAACAAATCTATGTCAAATGGGACCACGTCCAAAAACATAATCATTAATCAATCAAGAAACCAATGACATTTATACATAAACAGTCGTCAAAATAACAAAGGCAGAAAAAAATATATGCCAAATGGGACCACATCCAAAAACATAATTCTCAATCAAACAAGAAATAAATGACAGTTACACATAAACAGTCATCAAAATGACAAATGCAGTTATTACATGGAGCCAACAATCTCATAAATATATACCTAGACATGCACCCAAACTCAATAATCATGTCAACAACCTCCAAACTAAAATACTGATGTTTCCTTTGCTACGGTGCTAAGAAGTAGAGCGTAACTCTGACTTCGTTATGGCTAAAGAAGAAAAGGAGTGAAAAGAGAGAGAACCTCACACCGCCCTCAACTGTCAAAAAATGATGATAGTAATTAGATAAGAATTTATACGAGATCTTGGGCAGGGGCCTCAACTCTGGACAATAACTGTCATATTTGAGGTCCAGACAATGAATTAAGGTGTTAGACTGCGGTAGAAACAGTGGTTGTAAAAACTAAAAGGGACTAAACTAACAAATCAAGCACAGTACTAAATTAGCTCTTAATTTATCAATTACTACAACCTTGGTAACAATTTGTGTTCAAACACATTGAATACTACATTCAATAACAGATACAACAGACAACTGCATATATCAAACATCAACCAAGGGTGGCCCCTATTCAGCCACCAGAACTTAAGACAACAGGGTACACCAAGTACCACAACACAGATGCTCCAAACGTAGCTGAGTAGAATGACACAATAAAGGACTTTGACACAAACACCAATAAAACACTACAAAAACATAAGTTACACAACATAATCTTAAGACGCGACATAAACAACAGAGCTGTGACACAATTTACTATCCCACCATGAACCCAAGCATACTGACACTAACTAGTCAGCCGCTCGATTCGCAATGACATTAGATGACCACAGATCAGCTCGGGGAATTGTTTCCACATCTCACAACAACAGAACAGTACTTTTGTTCCTATCAACAAGCCGAAACAGGACACACTGCCCACATCTCTCATCAGCACGAACCAAGCTGGTTGAATGCTAACACAAAACTGGCTTCCGCTCTCTTTGTCTTGCTAGAGTTCCGGCAGTTGCCAGAGTCAAACTGCTTTAACAGTCCAAACCAAGATGCATTGGTTTGGCGGTGTGACATATCCAACCCCCTACTTTTTTGACGTCGAGGAAAAAGAATAGACTATTGTATATCCTCACCCCAACTATATCTTTAAAAGTTAACATCTATCTAGTTCACCCCAAAAAAAGAAATCATTGGTCTTCAGTGACCACATCAAAAAGCAAAATCAGTAATCAAGCAAGCAATTACTGACATCCACACATAAACCATCATCAAAATGCCAATGCAAAAAAAAAAAAAAAAAAAAAATGTCAAATGTGACCACACCCAAAAACATAATCATCAATCAATCAAGAAACCAATGATATTTATACATAAACAGTCATCAAAATGACAAAGGCAGAAACAAATCTATGTCAAATGGGACCACGTCCAAAAACATAATCATTAATCAATCAAGAAACCAATGACATTTATACATAAACAGTCGTCAAAATAACAAAGGCAGAAAAAATATATGCCAAATGGGACCACATCCAAAAACATAATTCTCAATCAAACAAGAAATAAATGACAGTTACACATAAACAGTCATCAAAATGACAAATGCAGTTATTACATGGAGCCAACAATCTCATAAATATATACCTAGACATGCACCCAAACTCAATAATCATGTCAACAACCTCCAAACTAAAATACTGATGTTTCCTTTGCTACGGTGCTAAGAAGTAGAGCGTAACTCTGACTTCGTTATGGCCTAAAGAAGAAAAGGAGTGAAAAGAGAGAGAACCTCACACCGCCCTCAACTGTACAAAAAAAGATGATAGTAATTAGATAAGAATATACGAGATCTTGGGCAGGGGCCTCAACTCTGGACAATAACTGTCATATTTGAGGTCCAGACAATGAATTAAGGTGTTAGACTGTGGTAGAAATAGTGGTTGTAAAAACTAAAAGGGACTAAACAAACAAATCAAGCACAGTACAAAATTAGCTCTTTATTTATCAATTACTACAACCTTGGTAACAATTTGTGTTCAAACACATTGAATACTACATTCAATAACAGATACAACAGACAACTGCATATATCAAACATCAACCAAGGGTGGCCCCTATTCAGCCACCAGAACTTAAGACAACAGGGTACACCAAATACCACAACACAGATGCTCCAAACAGTAGCTGAGTAGAATGACACAATAAAGGACTTTGACACAGACAACAATAAGACACTACAAAAACATAAGTTACACAACATAAATCTTAAGACGCGACATAAACAACAGAGTTGTGACACAATTTACTATCCCACTATGAACCCAGGCCTGCTGATACTAACTAGTCAGCCGCTCCTGTAACAATGGAAAACACAATCTATGATTATCATTGTAAAGAAATCATATTAAACATATAAAGCAATGAGCACATACATAGAGCATATGAATTAACCCATAGAACATAAATATATCACATCTAATTATCAATTTTGCTATTCCCACCACTTGTACTACTGCTATTCTGAGGTAACCCTCGATGTCTGGCATGATCATTCTTTTGTTGCCTCATTCTTCTTCAAGGTGACTACATATCTAATTGTTAAATGCAACAATCAATTTTGCTTCATCAGATCACCCACTTTATCGTCTTCTCCAGTTGTGCCGCTGCTGTCATGGGATTACACTTAATATTTGCTAGGATAGAAAACCTTCTAATGCAACAATTTCAGCCTGCTCCACCTCCCCAAACAGCCCAGCATTCACTTACAGAATGTCTTCAGTTCAATGTAACTACCTCACAAAGATCCTACACCCACAAGCAGTGGAAGATTGATCTCATTTGTCCAGCTGTAAACACGTAGCTATAAAAAGCAGGGTACATACATGAACTTATATCTCTAACCCTGTAGACCAGTATAGTGCATTTGCACCTCCATCTTCTGCAGTTAAATTACCTCAAATTATGTGGGATGCTATATGACATGGGACAAACTACTGCAATGTCCATGTTTTGATAAAGGATATCAACACCAATATGACACCATGCAATTTAAAGCATGTGATTAGCATTACAAACTAACAATCAACAAGCAAAACATGTCTAACTATGAAAAGCAACATACACATATACAATGTGGAATCACCATAATTGTAGAATGTGAAAATGCAACACTTGCACATAGAAGAATCACAACATTCACAGAAAGTTAAAGATAAACACGTATTACACAGGAAACTCAATTGAGGAACTCTCTGATGCCACTAAGACAGTTCATAAAATAATCACACAATAGTATCAAGTGAAAGTACAAAATAATGGTAGGAGTGTACCATTCATATGAGCCAGAACATAGGCATAACAATGTTCATTGGTAGATACAGATTATCAGTACTAATACAACAACAAGTGTACTATATATTATGCCATTATGACACACTAATGACCAACAAGTGTTGTTTAAGGCCAAACACAACCAGTGTAATATACTTTGTTACTATAAAACAGATGCACAGTTATCTCCTGTCCCCTCCATTCTTCCCATGACATACCGGTGATAAATTTTGTTGTCTTACGCTTCATGTCACATGACAATTACATATTAATATCTTTGCGAATGGTGGTCCGCAGCACTAAATCACATTCTTTCCATGGTACAACAAGCACCGTGTTTTACTACACATCAAACTTCAGCCATATGATTCCACTCCCAGTTTCGATACACCGGTGCAAACATTACTGCATTCTGGGAACAGATACAACAGACAACTGCATATATCAAACATCAACCAAGGGTGGCCCCTATTCAGCCACCAGAACTTAAGACAACAGGGTACACCAAGTACCCCAACACGGATGCTCCAAACAGTGGCTGAGTAGAATGACACAATAAAGGACTTTGACACAGGCACCAATAAGATTACTACAAAAACATAAGTTAAACAACATAAATCTTAAGACGCGACATAAACAACAGAGCTGTGACACAATTTAATATCCCACCATGAACCCAGGCCTGCTGACACTAACTAGTCAGCCGCTCGATTCGCAATGACATTAGATGACCACAAATCAACTCAGGGAATTGTTCCTACATCTCACAACAATAGAACAGCACTTTTGTTCCTATCAACAAGACGAAACAGGGCAGACTGCCCACATCTCTCATCAGCACGAACCAAGCTGGTTGACTGCTAACACAAAACTGGCTTCCACTCGGCGCCGTCTCTTTGTCTTGCTAGAGTTCCGGCAGTTGCCAGAGTCAAACTGCTTTAACAGGCCAAACCAATGTGCATTGGTTTGGCGCTGTGACATTTATGTAGAATATGTAAAGACTTCTCGCTGCATACTACGACAACACTATCTACAATTTGACTACCTTACTTTACATCCACGCCAATCCAGATTAGTCCACATTATAATTGTAAATCCCACCTGGACTCCCATGTCGACCCAGATTAACATGGTTACCAGGAGGTGTCCAAGGAATCAACAGCGATCGGAGTGATATAGTCCACATCACACATGGAATGCCAATTGGTGTATACACACATGGGGCTAGCACCATATAACAAAGCTTGCGTGTCGGCGTTGTGGTCATGTGTTCAAATCCTAACTGACTAAGATTTTTAAAATGTATGATGGCTCTCGGGTCAACCCAGTGTATAAATTTCCATTTCCAGGAAATGTCCGAGGAAATAAAGGCCACTTGCGTCATATTGCCCGCTAATCCATCGAGTTCCGATTGGTCTATACAATTATGAGCGCGGCGCCGTATATACTTAAAAACGGAAAGGGGGGAAGGTATGCGGGAGCCTCCGTGGCGAAGTGCTTAAGATGTCTGCCTCGCGCACCGAAGATTGTGATTTCGATCCCTGGCTACGTCTTTCGATTCACTAGTGCATATTTTTGGAGATCCTGGGGGTCGTCGCTGAAGCTACGGAGTTCGTGCTTTGTGCGACGCTTTCGGCGGGCCGCCCAGCGGAAAGAAAGAGGCCCAGCCATGTGAGATCAAACCCGGTGCAATGAAGTCGATACTTTAGACTTTTAAGACTTTATTTAAAAGACAACGTAAACTGAGAGAGCCGCGGTAGCGTAGTGGAAAGACACTCGCTTGTCCACCCGGTGCCCATGGGTTTGATCCATATCATGGCGGATTCGGATTTGTAAAATTGATCAGGGTGCTCAGCTCTACCCAGACTAAAATGGATGTGTAGAAATGTCTAGAGAAGTAAAAGAAGGCCGGCGTGAATCTAACCGCTCCGAGTGGTCTATACACATATGGGTCCAACACCGTAAGCCCAATTCGTATTCGTCGTCATCAAGTGCCATGCCAGCTGGCGTAGGCGTTCATGACTCTGCACTTATCTCGGTCTTCCGTTTTCAACTCTGGTGATGATATTCCTCCATGCCACCGTCTCAATCCATCCAGCAAAATTTCTCTTGATCTGCCTCTACCTCTCTTCCATCCCGATCTTTCCAGTTGTCACGATGTTATCCAATGCCTCTTTCCTTATCACTAATTTCATCAGCCTCTTTCAGGCAATCTTTGTTAGTTACTTTGGCAGTCCGAGGAATTCGCAACATTCGTCTCATGAACCACATCTCTGTTGCTTCCAAGTTCTTCCTAATTTTTTTTTCATTTATACTCCATGATTCAAGGGATTAAAAGGGTCTTTTACTTGTTTTACTTAACATATATTGAACGACAGAAAGTCAAATTAGTTCTGCCATCTCGTTAGCATGCAACACCATCAACTACCAACAGTGGACCTACATCAAAGAAGATATGATATGCGAGCTAGAGGACGCTCGAGAAGAAAATGGATTGACGACATATAAGACATTGTACTATTACAGTGACAGTTCCATGCGGTAGACTCTTTCACCATGATGCAAGTCTTCGAAATGCCGCTCCTTACATGTTATTTTCTTTAAAATTGCCGCCATTTATGAAACCGCCTTTACGGTGTCGCCTAATGCGGCCGCCTCTCTGTATCATAACACGGTATGGCTCTGCACAGGAAATGACACTATCTAGTGCTGCCCATCGGTCGCGGGGAAGGCCAATTATTCCTCCCCACGACGCTTCAAGTCAAAAATGGAAGATGATGATGATGATTTAACACACTCCCAATAGTCTCACATCGTGTAAATGTGCTCTTCAAGTTTTTTAACCACACACACAATACTCCTCAAATCGCCCAAAAAGAACCTTTACACTCGACTTTTTGCACTTGTTAATAACATAACAAAACACATATCACAGATCTTCGCGTGTCAGGCTTAGACAATTTGACCTCCGCACTAACTCTAACCAGAAAACGGGAAATTGAAAATCAAAGTTGCACATCAAAACATATTTTACTAGACTGAAATTTACTGATTATATATTGACTTTTCCTTGTCTGCGTATACTTTGTGCTTACAAAGCAAATGTTGACACGGAAATGGCTTTCACGGGTATGAGGGAAACGATGTATTGGACATATAAAATAAGTATGCTATGTTTAGTTTTTGACACTGATGCCAGAAAAGTCAACGTTTCCTGTTCACTTAGCTATATAAAGTTACGACTGTTCATTGTGTTTCTAGTGTTTTCTCTGCACTCAAACTGGACAGTCTTTGTTGAGCTCGAGTTTCTGCTGAAATGGCAATCATGAGACTAAGTCACAGTTTTTGCTTGGTGAGTACACTAACAGAGTCTATCCCATTGTTTTGCTGCTGTTGCTGCTGCTGCTTCTTCTTCTTCTTCTTCTTCTTTCTTCTTCTTCTTCTTCTTCTTCTTCTTCTTCTTCTTCTTCTTCTTCTTCTTCTTCTTCTTCTTCTTCTTCTTCTTCTTCTTCTTCTTACTCCTCCTCCTCGTCTCCTTCTCCTTCTTATTCTCCAAAAAAGTAAAAACGTCATGTCCTTGTTGCATGTCTTGAGGTGTATTAGGTTTATGGTGCCAGATTTACATTATAGACGAAATGGCATCGCTTGGTAATCTTATCAATATCATTCCGACTACCTTTACTTTCCAGAAAATTCCCTGGCCCTATTTTAGATGGGTCGACCTCGGAATCAGGTTATGAATGAAATGTTTTCCCTCTCGAATTAGATTTCAAACTCAAAACCACAGGACTAGGTTGCCTTGAGTGCTAGCCATTGCAATACCGCGACTCCCAAGAACATACGGAGTGCATAGACAACAGCAGGGGAAGATTGCGTGTTGTTAATATAACGTTAATAGAACACAAGACAGGACTGTAGTGAAATTATTGTGCTTTACTTCATCATCACTATCGTCATCATCATCATCTTCCACTTTTACCGTCAAGCACCGAGGGGAGAAATAGTGTATGTTCCAGCGCCCTATGGGGTGCACTAGATAGTGTCATTCCGTGTGATTGTAGAATGTCTTTGATGCCGTCAATCTATTTTTCTTCTCGGTCGTGCTCTTGCTCTAGTATGGGATCCTCTTTGATGTAGAGCCAGTGCTGGTAGATGGCGGTGTTACATTATAACTAGATGGCCGAACCATTTGATGTTCTGCCATTCCAAATATGCTGCACAATGGTTGATACCACTGTCTATCTGATAACATCATTCCTTACTTGGTCTCAGATAGTTGAGTCGATAGCGCTTCTCAAGCGTCTATCTCTATAAAGTTGATTTTACGTAAGTGTGATTTGAGAAATGTCAAAGGATTTACCTTTTTTAATGTGTCCCAACAGGCTGCCATGCTAACAGTTTTGGCGTGCGTGTCCGCTGTCCCATCGTATGGCGGGGTAAGTGCATATTTTTGTTTAATAAACAGTTACACATTTCACCGTGATGCTATTTTTGTTTACCACCTCTCGTTGTATTTAGCGAACTAATCCAGCAACTTCTCTGTCTGCTCCTTACCTAGCTATGAACATGACTACCTGTTTGCCGTTCTCAATCCCGTTCATCACACACACTCTCTCTTTCTCTCTCTCTCTCTCTCTCTCTCTCTCTCTCTCTCTCGCTCTTTCTCTCTCGCTCTCTTTCTCTCTCGCTCTCTCTCTCGCTCTCTCTCTCGCTCTCTCTCGCTCTCTCTCTCGCTCTCTCTCTCGCTCTCTCTCTCTCTCGCTCTCTCTCTCGCTCTCTCTCTCTCTCGCTCTCTCTCTCTTTCTCTCTCTCTCTGACTCTCTCTCTCACGCTCTCATTATCTCTCACTCTCTCTAACTATCTGGGACTCTCTCTAACTATCTCTCATTCTCTCTCACTCTTTGTCGCTCTTTCTCATTCTCTCTCACACCCTCGCTCACTCACTCTCTCCCTCATTCCCTCTCTCTCACTCTCTCTCACTCTCTCTCTCACGCGCTCATTCTTCTCACTCTCTCTCACCCTCTCTCACTCTGTCTCTCACCGTCTCTCACTCTTTTACCTCTCTCACACCTCTCACTTTCTTTCACAATCTCACACTCTCTCTCTCACTCTCTCTCACTCTCTTTCTCACTCTCTCTCTCATTCTCTCTCTCTCTCACTTTTTTCACACCCTCTTTCACTCTATCTCACGTTCTCTCTCACTCTCTCTCTCTCACTCTCTCCCATTCTCTCATACACACACTCACACTCTCTCTCAATCGTTCTCTCTCTCACTCTCTCTCTCACACTCGCTCTCACTCACTCAGTGTCTGTCTCTCTATTTCGCAGGCGTATGTATGTTATTAAGTATTGTACATCATTCATATCACCATGTTTTTTGTTTTTTTTTGTCATTGTAACCTGCAAAATATATAACTTACGACTGATTTGTGAAAGATGAGTGGTTAACACGACCGAATATAAGACAGACAAGCCTGCGTGTCTAATTTGTGATCTTTTGAAAATAATGTTTATTGTTCTCTCTCTCTCTCTCTCTCTCTCTCTCTCTCTCTCTATATATATATATATATATATATATATATATATATATATATATATATATATATATATATATATATATATATATATTTCTCGTTATCTCTCTCCAGCTGTCTCTCTTTCTTTGTATGTCTGTCCCTCTGTCCTTCCGTCCATTAATCCATCCATCCGCCTGTCTGTCTGTATGTCTGTCTGTACATCTGTCTGTCTACCTGTCAGTCTGTCTGTGCCCATCTTTAACCGATATACATAGACCCTGTCGGGAAGTTAAGATGTATAGGTGAAATCAATAGCCGAACGCAATACACGTTCTTCGGCATCGCCCAGCTTCGCGTCCTTCCGACAAAACCCTTTGGTCAATAGGTAAAACAACATAAAACAAACGATAACCTAACCATGTTATTTTTCTCATGACTTACTTACAGGGATCGTACTCAAGAGGATATCCCTCTGGACGAAATACCGTTGGTAAGTTATATATTACTACATGTCATTATATCTTCCCATGCCACCGACACGAAGACTGCTGTAGAGAAGCCGATAAACTATCATCTTAATATGAATACTACATGTCATTACATCTTGCCACATCACCAACACTATAGCGCAGTTGCTAGAACACAGCTGTCAGAGTAGCCGGCGGAACACCATCTTACTATATTATCAAATGTCATTACAATTCCCCCACATCACCAACACGATAGTTCACCAACGACAGTTGCAAGAACACAGCTCACAGCTGGTGGGAAATACTTCAGGATTTAGATATGTAGATTACATGGTTCTTCTCTAAAATAGGGTAGTGGCACTGGGTCAGTTAATCATATATATCAAGAGAGACAGCTAAAATGAAAATAATTTTCTGAACTTAGAAAAGAGGAACAATAATGTACACAGACAAATCAATATGCCAACCAACAATTAAACACTATGCGTAAGAAATTTAAAAGTGTCACACAAGCTGAATATATTAGTTCCACAATAAACGGCAACGAAGAGTGTTTAACTAAAATCAGACATAGACTGGTCATAACAACACCTAGCTTAACCAATATTAACTGATTCAATGCCAAAGAAAAAGAAGCTTTGGACCAAACATGGCAAACAATCAAATGAACAAGTATTATAATTTTATTGCCATTCACTGAGCATTAAATTTAGGGTCGTGAGAGCAGAGAATGGGCAGCGGACCGCACTGAGTTTGAAGTGCAACAGCTGATCCAGAGCAACACACATCAAGGTGACATAGTCATCTACACCGATGGGTCAGTGGTGAGAAACAGACGTAGTGGCTGGGGCTTTATTGCAAAGGCTAATGGGCGAGTCTTGAAAAAGGAGAGCCTGGCATATGAGACTACGACCTCCAGCATGAGAATGGAGGTGGAGGCAGTAACAGCGGCATTCCGGTGGCTAGAGGAGACTACTGCAACACACGTTGTGTTCATTACGGATTCAAAGAATATGCTTAGCAAGGTGGAGAAAGGAATGTTTCGTGTGGAATGGCTCTCGTCGCTTCAGAGGTCACAGATTGTGAGAATTGTATGGATATTTTGCCCTGGCCATGCGGGTGTACGGGGGAATGAACAGGCTGATAGGCTAGCAGGGAATGCACCTCTTGGTGGTATCTTGCCTATGGACAAGGGGGAGGTGGTCGTGCGCTTGTGGGACCAGGTGGAGAAGGCGGAGGAACAGATTGAGAACCCATATGTGGAAAGAATGAGATTGCGGGGGATCGGCAGGGGTTCTGGAAGAATCTCAAAACTGAGAGGGAAGACCAGGATAACTTTTAATCAGATAGCGGTGGGAACGATTAGTAGTATGACTCTTCGCTGGCTGTTGAACGAGGGGACTGAGCACGTATGGGAATGTCCTGAGTGCAGTGATGTCGGTTCTTAACTCAACTCAACTCAACTAAATTTAGGGAAGATACCGGGAACGAAACAAATGACACGATGGACCGAGTATGGCAATATATCGTGCTTCTTTCCTAATGGGAGGCCACAGTCGGCGATATATTATCCTTCTGCACTGAATCAGTTAAGAGCAACACATTAAAGGAAATTATTTTGGCGTTCCCTCGATATGAACTCCTGCGTAGTCCTTAAACGTGATACTACTTCTATCGCACTAGACTGATTTTTGCGTGTAGATTAGTTTTCGTTTTTACTATTTCCCTCGCTCTAATACGAACCTACTCAGACTTCTGAGGTTTTTGCAATTTACTCCCCGAAGTGAAGGACGAGAAGTCAATATTTTAATGAAACTGATAAATGCAGCTAATTATTCTTTAGTAAATGCATCTTACTTCTTGCAACTTAGGGATGTGAGTCGTGGATTAAGTCCCAATCACTAAAGAAAAAATATTGGGGTTTTTGAACTTACATGACAAGCATCAACCCATACGTCTGCCGAAACCCTCCGCAGAGCATGAACTCCGTAGCCCAGGTGATTACCCACAGGAGAACTCTGAAGAACCGAATGACAAATTCGGAAAACGAACCCTCCCGAGCACAGACAAATGGCTTAACCACGTAAGCCCCATGCAAACTGGAATATTAAACGCCGTAATGGCTTAAAAAGGACAACAATGGAAGGCATGGCTCCTAGAGGAAGTGTCGGGGGTCAGCTAGCAAGAAAGTGAACATGGGACATTAAAGACACCTCAGTCAGGACAATAAATGAGCCTGGAAAATTGGCGATAGATGAAGCCCTTTCCATGGGCATGTGATTTGAAAGACGTACGGCAAAGGTCCTGCTACATGATAATGCTGAAAGAGATGCAAACAGACGTATGAAGAAGATGAAGAAGAACACATGATTATCTGTGTTGTTGTCCTTGAAGGGAACCCAGTCAAGAACCCATGTGATGTTCTCCGATGCCAAAACCGAGGATACTGCGACACCTTGTATACCGCCAGGCCCCATTGCATTTGTCGTCCCGGGTACTCTGGCGATACCTGTCAGTACACGGGTGAGTTAATGTGCCAAGCTTTAGTTTATCTGACAGGAGTTAAGGTTTAAAGCTCTGTCCAATTACATGTGAGATAACGCGCAATCATTTTTCACATTAGTGGTGAGTTAGAGCGCAATCGTTTTTCACATAAATGGTGAGTTACAGAGCAACAATTTATCACATTATTGGTGAGTTACAGCGCAGTCGTTTGTCACATTACTGGTGAATTAAAGCATTGGCACATTATATTGCTAGGTACAACATTGGAGCGCGTGTCCCTAATATAATAAACGACTAACAACGTACAACATATTCAACACCCCCTCCCCTTACTATAGTGCAAGTCCTATTGAGAGCCTTTAATGATCCTGAACTCAAACAAACACAATACTGAACATGAAGTGTAGGTCCTTTGTTGTTTACTTCATTGTAGATCGTATGGTAGCAAATATAATCAAGAAGCACATTTGACACTATCAGTGCCAGTCAAAATGTCTTTGAAGTTAGTACTTCAAGCAGTTTATTGACATCTTAAATTGACTTTTAAAGTATAATGTTTGTAATTTGTCTTTCTTGGAGCATATTAAGGCTCTATTAATCTACACACTCCAAACCTTACTGAATATAATGAGGTGTGACCCATATTTGTAAATGTAAAATCACATTGTTTGCTAACACTGGCCTACCTCTCAGACTGTCTATGTAGTTAGAAGGTTAAACACCTTCCCGTATCTCTATTGGGCTCACATCTTGAAAGAGTGTAACTATGTAACTGAAATCGACAATTATCAACACCCAGATTCTGTCTGTCTGTCTGTCTGTCTGTCTGTCTGTCTGTATGTCTGTCTGTCTGTCTGTCTGTCTGTCTGTCTGCCTGCCTGCCTGCCTGCCTGCCTGCCTGCTGCCTGTCTGTCTGTCTGTCTGTCTGTCTGTCTGTCTGTCTGTCTGTCTGTCTGTCTTTCTGTCTGTCTGTCTGTCTGTCTGTGTGCTTTCTTTGCTTCCCTCTCTGTCTCTCTCTCTCTCTCTCTCTCTCTGTCTGTCTGCTGTCTCCCTCTGCTTTCGCGCTCTCTCTCTCTACCTCTATCTCTATCTCTCTCACCCTTCTCTCTCTCTCTCTCTCCTCTCTCTCTCTCTCTCTCTCTCTCTCTCTCTCTCTCACTCACCCTCCCTCTCTTTCTCCTTGTCACATGTGAACCTAAACATTTGAACAAGTTGACTGGAGCCTTTCATGACAGATCAGCATTCACGTATATGTCCCTTGACCATCAGCATTCACGTACATGTCCCTTGACCATCAGCATTCACGTATATGTTCCTTGACCATCGCCATAATGTCAATAAAACCAGATCTATTATTCATCATGAGCTATGCCTATAAGTGTGGTAGGTCATACATAGTTGGCCGTCTCACACAACCACGAGAGATGTTGATCAGCTCTATGTTCTTGTCTCGATTATGCATGTTGTCTAATCATCCATACATGTATTTCTCTATCCCTCCCTTGTGCTTTTCTCAGTTGCCAGTTGTCACAAAGTTTTTCAGTTTACTGTTGCTCATAATGATCGCATACTGGAGGATTGGAGTCGCCGATCTATTGTTGCTTCCTTTATGATTCTGTAGTTGCGCTAAAATGCAAATTTTTGACCATTTCAAGCTAGTTATTGTCCGTCAAACCGCGCAATCTAATCTATCAGCCATCTCGCAGCTTCCAGCGATTGATAGGCCTACTGTTAGTTTATGACCTTCCTTATTATGAATTCAACAATCAAGGGCCAGGTTACAATGCTTAGGATTAACATTTCTTGGATATATCTTGGTGAACCAAATCGTTTAACTTCAAATAATATGATTATGCGAGATCTCTGAGATAAAATTATATGCCTTGTCACAGTCTAGGAGAGAGAATTAGTCGCATCAGAAGTGAGTCATCATGCGATATTTTATTGGAGAGTAAATAAACTATCATTTTACACACCTTAACCTCTTTGGGCTTATGGTGACAAACCACTATTGTTGTAGATCAATCGGCACTCATTGGTGATATGGCGGAACTCGGTGGATGCTCAGTGGGTGATGTGGCGGCATTCAATGGGTGATGCTACGGCACTCAGTGGGTGATGTGGCGGCACTCAGTGAGTGATTTGGTGGCACTCAGAGGGTGATGTGGTGGCACTCAGTGTGTGATGTGGCGGTACTCAGTGGGTGAGTTGGTGGCACTCAGTGGATGATCATTTTAATAGGAGTCCTATGTGGGCCGAAATATTTTCCCGGTCTCTGTTTTTATGTCCTTCAGGTCTCTTATAATTCAAACCAATGATGTATTCCCTTGGTGAATGTAAACACAGATGCTATAAACACAATATTGCACGATTTCTTGTTGATTGTCGGAGGCGACGTTTCAGAAATTCTAAACAATGTATTCGTTGCTTATTAGCAATCACAGAGTTAACATACAAGATGCATACTGTTATCGACAAACGATTGCTCAAATATATCGAAGCATATCTATTAGGCGATTCCAGACGTTGCTATGTAAACAAAATGATTTCCTGTTAAGTGTTAGACTTCCGTGTGGATAACGTTCTCGACCTTCGAACAATATCAACGACTATGAGCTTAGTATTTCATCCAAAGTATTATTTCTTTGTTCACTTCATTTGGCATATAACACTGCAATATGCACCTGACCAGATGCAGCAAAATAGAACCTCTGTATTTGGCTGTTTTTATTTCCATGAAATACGACCTATTCAGTGGTTTAGTTTTACAGTTTGTGCAGCTGTGACATCTTGTTTCATGTGAATGGTTTCTATTCTCCAGATCTCTGCCAAAACATGCGATGCATGAATGGAGGCAGCTGTCTGACTCGGGGAACGCAAGCTTACTGTCGATGCACACCGGGATACACAGGACAGTACTGTGATACCAGGACAGGTTTGTATTTGCTAGCACGAGCACTAGTGTCGGGGAGTAATTTACATATCGGTTTAGCCATCAACAGCACTAGCCAGGTTCATGGGCATAGACGGGCATTGTTAGTCATCTCAAGCGGTCACCAGTCTTAGATCAGGCCTGATCTTGCCAGGATTGTGCCACGTTGCCAGGTCATGGAGGCATTTATATCTTTGTCTTCGCATTGATCTATTCCGATCACGCTTGCCATTTGTCACTAAGTTTTGAAGTTTATTTCTACTCATACACAGAATGACGTATACTTGTGTTTTATAGATTACACATATGCATTTATTAAAGAGAATCATGTCGAAATGGTGAAAACGTTAGAGGATATTAAAACTGATAAAATGTTCTCACGATAATGAACATTATTAATTTGCTAATATCAAATTATAGCAATTAAAACTGGGCAATTATGCACAGACTAAGCAAGACAATGATTGGTCTTGAACACCAAGATCGGAGATCTGTGTATGCGAAAATGAATGTGTCACGACGTTATGATCGGTGTTGTATTTGTGAGCTTCATTATACCTATGTATGGAGGCCAGCGTGACTGAATGGCTATGATCGCTCGCTCTTAAACATCCGGTGTGTTGATGCCGAGGTATCAACTCCTACACCGGTCTGTTGGACTAAAATGTTGACTTCTTATCCTTGACTTGGAGGCGTAAATTACAAGTATCTCCCCTGATGGTGAAGGACACTGGTAATAATGAAAGCTAATCCACACTCAAAAATCAGTCCAGTACTACTAGAAGTAGTAGCATGTGTATGGACTACGCTTCAGTTCAAAGCGAGCGAACACCAAAAAGCAAAACCATACCGGTGCATATGTTTACATTCAGGTCGCAGTAGTAATTATACTAGTTACTGTGGTATTATTTTATTATTAACTTAATTATAGCTGTTTATAACGTTTACATTCAGGTCGCAGTAGTAATTATACTAGTTACTGTTGGTATTATTTTATTATTAACTTAATTATAGCTGTTTATAACGTTTACATTCAGGTCGCAGTAGTAATTATACTAGTTACTGTTGATATTATTTTATTATTAACTTAATTATAGCTGTTTATAACGTTTACATTCAGGTCGCAGTAGTAATTATACTAGTTACTGTTGGTATTATTTTATTATTAACTTAATTATAGCTGTTTATAACGTTTACATTCAGGTCGCAGTAGTAATTATACTAGTTAATGTTGGTATTATTTTATTATTAACTTAATTATAGCTGTTTATAACGTTTACATTCAGGTCGCAGTAGTAATTATACTAGTTACTGTTGATATTATTTTATTATTAACTTAATTATAGCTGTTTATAACGTTTACATTCAGGTCGCAGTAGTAATTATACTAGTTACTGTTGATATTATTTTATTATTAACTTAATTATAGCTGTTTATAACGTTTACATTCAGGTCGCAGTAGTAATTATACTAGTTACTGTTGATATTATTTTATTATTAACTTAATTATAGCTGTTTATAACGTTTACATTCAGGTCGCAGTAGTAATTATACTAGTTACTGTTGGTATTATTTTATTATTAACTTAATTATAGCTGTTTATAACGTTTACATTCAGGTCGCAGTAGTAATTATACTAGTTACTGTTGGTATTATTTTATTATTAACTTAATTATAGCTGTTTATAACGTTTACATTCAGACTGCAGTAGTAATTATTGTAGACTGTTGCTACTATTTTATTTTTAAATTAAGTTAATTATAGCTGTCTATAATGTTTACAGTCAGATCGCAGTGGTATTCAGTGTAGTCAATGTTGCTACTATTTTAATAATAACTTATTTTTAACTGTTTGTAATTATTACCTTCAGATCGCAGTAGTAATGGCAATGCCTGCAGCAACTTCCAGTGTCAGAACGGTGGAAGCTGCGCACAGATGGCGAGGGACGCGCACATTGTCACTGTGCTAGTGGATATTCTGGGCAAAGATGCGAGAGCAGAGGTCAGACCCCAGTCACGAAGCTGTCTGGTTTCATTTTCATTGATGTATTCTTCTTCTTCTTCTTCTTCTTCTTCTTCTTCTTCTTCTTCTTCTTCTTCTTCTTTTATTCTCCTTCCTTCATTCTAATGTTCTTTGTAAGTTGGTATTCGTTTCTCTCAGGCTGTTATTGATACCATCACTTCATCAATTACGTGGTCTTTCCCTTGTTCTGTATTCGTCAAATTTCTTCAATGCGACTCTAGTGGCAGATGGTACTAGGGCATTCTTTTGAGGTGACCAAACCATTTAATCTATTGTTCTTTCATTAAGTGCATGGCTGGTTTCAGACCTAGTCATCTTCTAATATCATCATAACTCCCGCAGTTATTCTAAGGTGCATGATTACAATCCAATTAAGTAAAATCTATTTTCACTGATCACATAACACACAATAGTTCAGTTATGTTTTATTATTGCTAACATGTCATTTACTCAAATAAACTGCAAAGACACACACTATCTCAAATATTTATTTAAAAAAGCACTTTGAATCTCCTGAACTTTCTATAACTATTACAGCGAGACCTTTAATATTGTGAGGTCACTACGTTTTTCAAACCTCATTACGCCAACGGTAAACGTCAAATAAACTGCATATACACACACTATCTGAACTACCTAAAATATACTGTGAATCTCTCCTGAACTTTCTAAAACAACTACAGCGAGGCCTCTACTCTCGTGGGGTCACTGTGTGTATTCAAATGTGTTTACACCAATGCTAAATGTCTTTTACGGAATCTGCTCCCCCGAATGCCCTTGTTCAAGAATGTCCTCACAACTATGTACACATGCCCGATATGACACACTCTGAAACAACCTGAGTATAGTATAAATAGACACACCTCCGTCTGGAATTCACCGGGAGAACGTAATAGTGGATGGTCTAAAAACAAATGAAGGAATTTACGACAGATGAATCATACAGGGATTGCAGGTTGCAGTTAGCTGCAGAAGAAAGCACGAATTGACGCGAGTTTATGCGGTCTTATGTCCTAATAATGCATGGCGCACCACCTTCTCTCTTATAGTTATCAGACATTTTTCAGAGCTTATAATGAGCTGCGTGCTGTTAGAATCATCACTGTATCAGAATAAAGAGTATACACTGAGTCTTTCAGAAGATTCACAACCAACCGATCAACATGTGTGTATGCATATTGCATGCCTAACATTGCACGTCAGCCGCGGTAATTGTTAGACGCTTACCTCTCGACTTGCTGGTAATAAGTTCGAATCCGCATCGGAGCCGATTTTTTAAAATTTACTTGGGCTCCGAGATTGACCCAGCCTAACCTTGGTACAATGGACATGGCTTGGGAAGTAAAGGTTGCCGGCGTAATACTGACCATACCACCCACCAAGAACCCATGTGTCTATAAACATATGGATTTACCACCATATGCCCAATGCGCCTAAGGCCTGTGAAAGGGTTTTTTCTTGTTTTATTTGTCTTACTCTCCATGCTTGTCTGCTTCGCTTTCTACATACTTCCATATCTATGAACTTCTTACCTGTCTGTTGTTCTGTCACAAAATGATTAGCCAAGCGTGTTCTACTTATGCATATAACACCACTGCCACCAACTTGTCATTTGCCTGTTCTGTTTGTTTTCACATTGGACTGTGGGGAGCATTTTGTGTGATATTCACTGGCACAGGAACGGAGCATAATGGGGACGACCCGTTGCCGTGAAGCTTGGAACCTCGACTAACTAACTAACTAACATCTGTTGTTGTTTTTTAAAATTGGTCTTAAAAGATGTATTTGTTCATCGTCATTTTAAGATTGCATTGTTTTCTATTGACCTCAATGTGTCGTGATTTCACTTTAGTAATTGAATCCACATACGCTTCTAATTGTGTGAAAAAATGAATCAATGATTAATATTATTACTACGCTGATTTTATTGTAATTAAATATATGGCATGAAGCTAAATGCTCAAATATATTTACTCCCCAGGAAACACCGGGCCCACACAAAGCATCACCAACTTGAGATGCGACAATGCCTGTTCTACAGCCACCTCGTGTCGTATCTGTCTCCCCTGTGACACTTGCAATTACCAGACCATGTGTCTAGCTTACGAGATATTGGTCAAATGTAAGTTGTACACAGCCAGTGAAATGTATTAATTGTTGGAGGTATATTTATCTATGTTATTATTCTTTCAAACGGATGCTTCTGGGTCCTTCATTCTCTGTTTCTATCCCATAATGGTCATCATTGGCATCATTGTTAAAAATGATAATGACAAGTTAATTGCAGTCAAACTAGATGCAGAAACACAAACATTGCATTACTAAATGGCTTCAAAGGCCAAACTCCAGAATGTAAGAGATTGCATCTTGACCTTACCACGTCTTCAGTGTCGCCTGTTGACATTGTACCTGATTGTGTTTCCTTTCTTCCCACGAACCCACTGAGGTATTATTTTCAATGTTTTATGGGCTCCCATTTTCCATTCATTTCTAATCTGCATATCGAAAGAAAAAGATCGCTTCATAGTCGGCGTCATGGTCACTATCATCATTGAAAGCTAAAGCAGTCGCTACATAAACTAGATAACTTTTTTCTGTTCTAGATATTTTTAGATCAGAAATATTAATATATATCAGAAATATTAATAAACTACAAACTTGCATTAACTTGCCTGCGCAGAATAGTCGGGTCATAATGGCACGACAGAATCACGAATACAGAGCTCATGGATAGAATTATACAAGATTTTGTGAATCAAGAAGTGAGGTAAAAACACTGGCATATACCGGACCCCGTGGCCAAAAGCTTGCGAACGCGGCTCGTGAGCCGCTTACCAGGCGTTCGAAACGCAGCCGTGACCGATTTGTGCAGCTGACCGTGTCGCGTTGTATTATAACATGTTGGTATGGGAACTGGTAGTTCAGAAAGAAATGGCAAGCTACTGAACGTAAAAACTTGCCTAGTACATCAACAGCAGCTGAAAATTGCTGGTGTTGACTGCAACGTCCTGTAAGTGATATGCAACATAGAAAAAAATATTATATGCTGAGAAAACCTGAGGATAGTATAACTAGACAACACCATTGAAGCAGAAGTTAGTTACTTCCAAACAATAACACTTTGTGACCCGAACAAGTAACATTTAAAGTCTTTTGGTATTGGTGAAATTAATTTCACAAATAACATTTAAACATGCAACACATACAACAAACACTTGCAACACCTGCTTTCTGCAATTCAACCCAGACTGTGTACTATAGAAACGTTATTATGCCTTTTTTTAAAGTACAATGTAACAAACTATAGCCTGTCAAGACGGCAAGGTGCCAATGAGTGAACATAAAAATTTACAGGAAAAATATACGTTTTTAAAATTCCATACATTAGGCAAGTAACTTTCATGAGAACCAGTTATTAAAAGACATTTTATTTTACTGATGTGAAGAGAAATTTCAAATAAATTCCTAGTACATGTAATTATATCTTTCTATCATTCAACAGCACTGGACGCCGAATGCCATGCACAAGGCTATCAAGAAGCCCTGCTGATGGTGACCACCAACAGTCCTCTGGGTTATACTCAGATCAAATGTCGAGGGTCAGGCCCCACCCGTGATTGTCCCCAGGGATCTTCTTGTGTGGATGATGGAAGGGGTGGTGCCACCTGCTGTCGGAACAGAGTTGGACGCCAGGCACTGGAAAACAAGCAAGGATCTTGTCCGGCTGTAGGTTCACTGAATGAAGATCTATTATTATATTTAGTTGAGCTACAATTCTGAACACATTTTAAACTAATAGCTACCGGGTGTTTGTAAACTCTCACTACACGTTGTATGTAGAACAAATTTGACAAATGAAGTACATGATGTCATAAACAAATGTGCTCCACAGCCCTATCGTGAAGTAATATGCAGCGAATGGCTGTCGTCTGCTGGAGTAATTCTTTGCACTCCAAACAGAATGGTGTTATCACCGGAAGACAGGAGTTTTTTTTTCAGGTTTGGTCTACATGCAAAGTGTAGTGAGGCTTTACAAACAAACTGCATTATTGTATGTTGCGTTATCACCATATACAACTCTGTGGCGAAGGTGTTACAAATGCAATTCGTAATCCCGTATACCGCTTTCGAAACACAGCTGCGGGCGATTTGAAAGCAGACCGCCTTGTATTGGTTCCCACACACAGATATGAGTACCGCCCGTTCAGAAAGCAATGGCAAACTACGAACGTAAGTCAAGAATTCATAAACAGCCAAAAACCGCTGGGGTTGACTGCCACGTCCTGTAAAGGATATGCAATTAACTTGACTACCACTAAATGCCGGCGCGTGTGACGTAGGCTCCCTGATATACACAGTCGAAGGTCCAAAGCGATTTGGAAGCACTCGGTTTTGCGTTGATTATTATGGTATGATGCGTCGGCTGTTCCGAAGGTAATGACAAAATATTGAATGTAAAATTGCTCAGTAAATCACAAGTAGCTAATAAATACTAGGGTGTATTATAGCGTCCTGTAAAAAGCATATACCTAACGTTCTATTCACCACAATGAAAGCAAATAGCGGGCGTGTTCATAGAATGCATGTCATAATTTCAGTGAAAGCAAATACAAGGTATATACTATCACATACGGGAGCCGAATACGGTTCTAATAAGGGTGGATTCCAATTTTGTTAAATGTACATGGGATCCCAGCCTAAAATGAAACCAGGACATGTTTTAGGGAGTTAAAGAGGACGGTGTTATACTGATCACAACGATTCGTATATACAAAAATGGGTCCAGCACCGTATGTCAAGTGTGACGTTAATGTCTGAAAGGGTACTTTTATTACTTATTCATACTCGCATATGGAATCGGTGATATCGCTGTGGCTAGCATGTTTGCCAGCCGGCCCTGTGATTATATGTTCAAATCCTCATGGGGACAGATTCTTTTACAACTTACTAGGGCTCCCATGTGGATTCAGTTGAAAACATCATGGTACATTCCCGTCATAACTTTTCTGTGTGCTAAATGACTATGATACCGAGCTCGTTTCGATTGGCACTATTTAATCCACGTGTCGATTTACAATGTTTAATCCACTTGTAGGTGACAATGTTTAATAGTATTGTCGGTGCATGGTGTTTAATCGACTTGTCTGGATTATATTTAATGTACTTGTCGGTGTACAATGTTTAACCCACTTGCGATGGACAATGTTTAATCCCCTTGTCGGTGGAATATGTTTAATCCACTTGTTGGCGGACAATGTTTAACCCACTAGTTGGCGGACAATGTTTAACCCACTATTCGGTGGGTAGTGTGTAATCCACGTGTCGGTGGACAATTTTTAATCCACTTGTCAGTGGGCAATATTTAATCCACTTATCGGTTGACAATATGAAATCCACTTGTCGGTGGGCAATATTTAATCCACTTATCGGTGGACAAAATGTAATCCACTTGTCGGTGGGCAATATTTAATCCACTTGTCGGTGGACAATATTTAATCCACTTGTCGGTGGACAATATTTAATCCACTTGTCAGTGGGCAATGTTTAATCCCCTTGTCGGTGGAATATGTTTAATACACTTCTCGGTGGACAATATTTAACCCACTAGTTGGTGGACAATGTTTAACCCACTAGTCGGTGGACAATGTTTAACCCATTAGTTGGCGGACAATGTTTAACCCACTATTCGGTGGGTGGTGTGTAATCCACGTGTCGGTGGACAATTTTTAATTCACTTGTTAGTGGGCAATATTTAATCCACTAATCATTTGACAATATTTAATCCACTTGTCAGTGGGCAATATTTCATCCACTTGTCGGTGGACAATATTTAATCCACTTGTCGGTGGGCAATGTTTAACATTCTGTTCTAATCATACCAGACAGCGGAACCTCAAACGTGCGGTCGACTCTCCTGCCAAGGTGACATCGATTGTGCCGGAAACCTGAAGTGTTGTCAGCGGTGCGGCAATAGGTGCACTAACCCAAACAGCAACAACAACAACAACAACAACAACAACAACAACAACAACAACAACAACAACAACAACAACAACTTCCCCGGTAAGTCTACCTACCTCACTTAAATATAAGCTACTCTAAACTTTCTTTTGATTACCACACTTTACGAATTTAAAATTGAGCTTTTCGTACAGCCGACTGTGTGGCAAATTGCTTAAGAGCGCAATTCGTAATCCCGATTACCGCGCTCGAAACACAGCTACGGGTGATTTGGCAGCAGACTGCCTTGCTTTGGTTGTTATAAAATGGTAACAGTGCTGATCGTTCAGGAACCAATGGTAAATTACTGAACGTAAACTTGCAAAGAAATCACAAACAGCAAAAAAATGTTGGGGTTGACTGCGACGTCCTGTAAATGATAAGCAACCAACTAGTCATACATATATTTATGTTCATAGATAAGATACAATAACATTCTTTTAGAGCTTATATCGAGCCAATCTTAATGTACGGAAGCGAATCATGGACAATTAGCAGACTAGTTAGGGAATATGAGGAAGCTTTGGAGATTTGGTTTTCCAGAAGAATGACGAGAACACAGTGGATTGATAAACAGCGTAATGGAGATATTTTGAAAGACATTAACTCACATATAGAACCGGTTACTTGCAATAGATAAATATCAGTCCAAATTATTTAGGCACATTATAAGAAGAGGGAAGCTGGAGACGAGGAGAGGCAGGGTAAGACCAACAGGGAATAAGCTTGTCTGTATGGCATGGAGGAACGGAAATGTTTAGCAATTTATGAAACTGAAGGCTTTGGACAGAGATGGTCACTAATGCCAGACAGCAAGGACTATAAGAAGATGATAATATATGCTCCTAACAACACAGGAGAAAATAAACATCCAAATAAGATAAATACATCGCTAAACACGAATGTTAGTTATGCGGAAAGGATTAGCTCAGAATCTATTATATCGGCAGCAGTATTAAAATATAGCAAATCAGATTGTTCAAACATATACAAAGATGACAGCAACACATTGCCTCACAGAAAGCTATTAGCAAGTCGACACAAAGAGAGGAGAACAAACGATCATCTCACAAAGGATACAGTAATAGAATACTTGAAGCAGTTAATATATGTGGTTATATGGAAGCAGCAAGTTCGAATTCCGGTCTAGTCACTACAACTTTCAATGTTTACATTGTCTAGCGTGTCCTCTAATCTATATTTCTTGTCTGTACTTCTAGAACCGCTGATCAATACCTGTAAAATATTTCTCATGCTATTTCAATAGTCTCAAGGATTCCTTATATAACCAAATAATATAAAAATGTAAAGGTAGCCACAGTAAAGTTACGGATGTTGGGGTGTAAAGTATTATGCCTTGACATATTCTAAGGCTTTGGCGTCATGACTGTTCTCTTCCTCGCCATCTTTCATTCCCAGAGATTTCGAAATATTATTCAGCAATGTTATTATAAGTCTAAGTCGACCCCAGAGCCGTAGAAATAAGAGGGGGAAATCTACAATTGTTGGTGATTGGAAACCCGACCAGCGTTTTGTTAAGCAAGCTCATTAACCATTATGCCCACCACGACTCAAACAGTGTAGGCTCGTAAACGGCATGTTAACAGTCAACTCAGTAAACGTAGGCACGGTGCAAGTTTGCTCTACTATAATGACGACATTGTTGTAATCCGCCGGTCTGTCGGACAAGTTTGCTTAGAGACTGGATAGATGGCCACTGCATACCTTCTAAATACCAGTACATACGAGATGTCACCCATCATTACGTGGCTTATCCTGTGCATAACATTTCCTCATGACAGTCCTTCGAAATCTCTCTATAATAAGCCAGATGTGCTGTCTCTCTTGCTTTATAAGTGTGTATTGTTCACATCATCTGCACCATCTAATCTCCTGCCCCCTTGAACAGAAGCTCGACACTATCTTGAGGGGAGGGGGGTGGGGGAGGGGGGTTGCAAGACTGGACATTTCGTCTTTTTGTGGTTTTATTTCCTGCCTGTTGATTCAATTTTTATGATAATACTATGTTGTTTATCAATGTAGGCCAATCCGTTTAGACTTTCCTTCATTTCACTAAAATGGCTCTCAATAATTTTATGAACTCTACATTTGTGAATCGTTCGTACTTTTCCAATACTATTCTAAATCAATCAGTTAATCAATCAACCGTGTAACGTCTCCAGAATGAAGGTTGACTGCAATGGATCTCCAACACTCTGTCTCTAGCCGAGGTTGCTCACACTGACAGGCTGCTTGCTATTTGTCCATCTCTCTATATGTTTCGTACTAAGTTTAGTTTCATGTGATTGCGCACATATCTTCTAGAGACTAGAAACACGCCCATTTGACTTGTTAAAGTTCGTATCTTTATTCAACTTAACTCTATTGATGGCATATTTCAGTAGTAATAGTAGTGGTGCCGGTCTCTCTGGCCGAGGGGTTACAACACTTTCTCCGTAATCCCGTTTATCACGCAGAGTCTCTTAGTGGGCGAGAACTGGGAGCGGTTCGTCCCCCGCTGGTGACTTGCGGGATAACTGAGCAGGCCGCTCAGAAAGCAATGGCAAACTACTGAGCGTAATCTTGCCAAGAAACCAACAGACAGCTGAAAGATGCTGCTGTTGACAGCGATGTCCTGTAAAGGATATGCGAATTTTTAGAAAAACATAGTAGTGGTGGTTACCGACATTCTTCGTAATCCATCGTAATATATCCAAGTGGGGGAAAACAACAGCTGCGAGATTCGGCAGCGGTTCGCGCCGCGCTGGTAACTTACGGGGATATGTGAGCCGGTCGTTCAGAAATCAATGGCAAACTACTAAACGTAAAAACTTTTCTAGTACATCAACAGCAGCTGAAAAATGCTGCTGTTGACGGCAACGTCCTGTAAAGGATATGCAACATAAACAAAAACCAAACCAAAAAGTAGTAGTAGTAGTAGTAGTAGTAGTAGTAGTAGTAGTAGTAGTAGTAGTAGTAGTAGTAGTAGCATTATATTATTATTATTATTATTATTATTAGCTGTAGTAGGTAGTGGTATTAATACTAATTTAGCAGCAGTAGTAGTAGAAGCAATAGTAATAGCTGTAGTATTAATTGTATAACGAGTAGCAGTAGTAGTTGTAGATGCAATAGTAGTAGTAGTAGTAGTAGTAGTAGTAGTAGCAGTATTAGCAGTAGTAGTAGTAGTAGTAGTAGCAGTATTAGCAGTAGTAAGTAGTAGTAGTAGTAAGTAGTAGTAGTTATAAGTAGTAGTAGTAGTAGTAGTAGTAGTAATAGTAGTAGTAGTAGTAGTAGTAGTAGTAGTAGAAGTAGTAGTAGCAGATGTAGTAGTAGTAGTAGTAGTAGTAGTAGTAGTAGTAGTAGTAGTAGTAGTAATAGTAGTAGTAGTAGTAGTAGTAATAATAGTAGTAGTAGTAGTAGTAGTAGTAGTAGTAGTAGTAGTAGTAGTAGTAGTAGTAGTAGTAGTAGTAGTAGTAGTAGTAGTAGAAGTAGTAGAAGTAGTAGTAGAAGTAGTAGTAGAAGTAGTAGTAGTAGTAGTAGTAGTAGTAGTAGTAGTAGTAGTAGCAGTAGTAGTAGTAGTAGTAGTAGTAGTAGTAGTAGTAGTAGTAGTAGTAGTAGTAGTAATAATGGCCTCAGGTTTACAGCTGTATAAAGAAAACGTTTTAAAAAACGTCACTTGAAGACAGCTAGTCTTATAGCAGATACTGTCCTTGGAGTGTCAACTATCAGGCCCTTACAAATTCTATGTCGCTGCATAATGAGGTAGGGTGCTGAGTTCCGTTTGTCGCTGCCTTTCATTTCCCAGATAAATAACACAATCTTCTCTGATACCCATTATTGTGAGGCTGTTAACTCCAGAGTGGAACTCATCATCTTCATCATCATCATCATCATCATCATCATCATCATCATCATCATCATCATCATCATCATCATCATCATCATCATCATCACCACTACCACAACCACCATCACCACCACCATCATCATCATCAGCAATCAGTATCATTACCATTATTATTATCATCATCTCTGTCCTTGTAAAGTGGCGTAGACATTCATGACACTCCAAAAATCTCCACCTTGGTGATGGGGATTTATTTCATTGATCGATGGAACCTAACTGGTCGGGAACAAATAATCCCGCAATTGCTGGAGAATTAAACCAGGACCAATTTCTTGACAGGCAAGCACACTAACCACTAACCACTATGCTCCTCCTTAACTTGGAGCAATGTCTGATGCAGTTGTAGACTTGTACCACTAAATGACAGGCGGTGCTCTAAAACTTTAATTATTTGTCTTCCAATCAGTCTTCCGTGACCCCTGCATTTCCTTCACCTGTGAAAACGGAGGCAGGTGTACTGCTCCCGCGGACGCGCCATATTGCGAATGTCCGACGGGTTACACCGGGCGCAGGTGTGAGATACGACAAGGTGAGCTGTTTATGTTTGCCATGCACAGTTAAAGCAACAGGTCTATTTTGTTCTTCCTCAGGTGCCTGATCTGCAGCAGACATTAACGACCGCTCATTCTGCCCTGTCATCTCACATTTTTAAGATGTTGTTGCTGCTTATATTGTTACTAGTTTTCTAGGCGGCCAGAGGAAACGATTTAAAGACACTCTGAAAATCTCACTGAATGCTTTTGGAATTCATCATGACACCTGGGAGGATGCAGCCAGAGACCGAAATTCGTGGCGTGCATCATTAAGCAAGGGTGCAGTCATATGTGAGGAAACCAGGACTGCAAGAGCTGTGAAGAAAAGGCAGGACAGAAAAACCACTTCAGGAAATCCTCCTCCAGAAACATCAAGCATTCTTTGCCCACATTGTCAAAGAACATTTCGAGCCAACATAGGCCTTATCAGCCATCTTAGAACCCACGGCTCCATACCTTCAACCCCACTGGATGAAATGAATGGTCATCATCATTCTTGATGGACAAACAACAAACACTAGTTGTCCAGCCGTTTTAGCTTTCTGCGTAAATTTGACCCTTTCTTCCGCTGCCTTTCACACCTAGTGTTTTTTCTTGTTGCGGTACTGCGGATAGGAATATCAATTAGAAAGCCCAAATCATGAGTTGGAAACCAATATAAATTTTTTGGCTGCGAATCCTGAACAATTGGTAAAGAGGTGAAAACAATCCATGGAAGCTTTGGAGATGTGGTTTTATAGAAGAATTCTGAAGATTAATTGGACATCCAACATGAGCAATATCAACATTTGAGGGAAGCTAAGTCTCCGTGGCAATAGCGTTGAGGACGCGATTCATAACCCCGCTTGCCAGTGTTCGAAACACAGCGGTGACTGATTTGGCAGCAAACCGTGTTGCGCTAGTTTTAATGTGTTGGTATGAGAGCCGGTCGTTCAGAAAGCAATGGCAAACTACTGAACGTAAAAATTGCCAAGACATCAACAACAGCAGTAAAATGCTACTGTTGACTACAATGTCCTGTTATGGTTATGCAACTATAAAAGAAAGTCGCAAAAACAGCTTATCACAATCATCAGACAGAAGCTGTCATAATTTTTTGGCCACCTTATGAGAAGACAAAAACCGGAACATGCTGTGATAACCGGAAAGATTTGCTGAAAGAGAGATAAAGGAAGATAGCGTGATACAATTGTTGACAGTCTTGTGTCATGACATGGAAGGGAGTCAACACATAAACTGATCCATGCCGTCGAGGATCGCAATTTGTGGAGGGGGCATGATCGCACACGCCAGCCAACAAGGCACTCGATGATGATGCCTAACAACTATGCTGCTGCGACTCTTACAGCAGTTGACATTCAGATAAGGGCAACAAACGTGTTGGAGAGTCCGACATTCCATTCTAACAAATATAAAACAAGTTCATCTGTCTTTATCATTCCATAGGAAACTATTTACCGTTCTGTGAGTTCCCTAATCGTTCAGATTTGTTAGCCTTTGCATCCCTGTGCCATCTTATGAATACATAAAGGCCAGAAGATCGACTTCATTTCACTAGGTTTAATCCCATACAGCTCGTCTCTATCCACAGGACAGCCCGCCGAAAACGTTGCGTAAAGTACGAACTCCGTAGTTCCAGCGACGACCCGCAGGAATCTCCTAGAAAACCGCACTCGTGAATCGAATGAAAGGCAACTTATCACACACATTAGAAAGAGGCTGGCATCATTTATTTGGTCACATTATGATAAGACAAAAACGGGAACATGTGACAACCAGAAATATTTTTGGAAATAGAGAAAGACAGAGAGAGAAAATGTTTAACTGTCTTGGGTCATGGCATGGAAGGGAGTCAACACATGAATTGATCCATACCGTGGAAGATCGCAATTAATGGAGAAACATACCCGCCCACGCCAGTCGGCAAGGCACTTGATAATGAGGATTAACCAAATGACGAATTTGGGAATCGAATTCAGAAGCTTCGGAGCGTCTTAACCACTACGCTATTGTAACCCCCGTGTGATGTCATTTCATCTGAATGGTTTCCTATCACCAGACCCCTGCCAAAACATGCGATGTCTGAATGGAGGCCGCTGCCTGACCCAGGGGACACAAGCTTACTGTCAGTGTACACAGGGATATGACGGACAGTACTGTGATACTACCACAGGTTTGCATTTGCTAGCACGAGTGTCATGTTTGAGTCATTGAATTGTTGATTGAGTCATGGGAATAATGTCGACATCTGCAACCTAGGGGTAGTGGACGAAGTTTCACAATCCCGACATATTGGGTTCAAAGTCAGCCGCATGCGATTTGAAAGCAGACTGCATTGAGATGATTTTCACAATGGTGTGCATCGGGTGTTCAGAAAGCAAATGTTAACTATTGAACGAACAAATGTATAGACCATCAGATAAAGCCAATATATGATGTGGTTGACTGCGACGTCATGGAAAGGACAATCAGCTAATCGTCATTGGAAATAATAGTCAGCCATGGCAGCGCAATGACTAGCACGCATGCCTGTCGGCGCTGATATCATATGTATTCAAATCACAATCAAGGAGGATTTGTTTTAAATGTACCTGGACTCCGAGGTCGAACGAGCCTAAACTAGGTTCCAGGATATGGGTCGGGAAGTAAAGATGACCATCATGATAGTAACCACATCACCCATTGAGATCCAGTTGTTTAAATTAAGGGACCAGAACCATTTACCCAACATGCCTCATGGCGTGACAAGGTGTCCTTTACTTACTCGACAGTTCCGATAGGTAGACAAAAAAAAGTTTCCACCTTGTTCAACTGGTTTTATCAGCCTTGGTTGGTGCATAGCGTGGTTGAATTTTAAAGTTAGTTGCAAGGCCTATATATGGGACGATGTAATCAACACCAGTATGTATGGTTATTTGTTATTTAGTAGGCAAGTTTATATTCCATTGTTGCCATGCTTTCTGAACAGCCGATGCCTCATGCCATTGCGAAAAGGAAAGCGGTTTTCTTAGTTATATTTTACAAACAGATACATGACTATCTTTGTAACTGTAGTTAGGTTGTTAGTTCTAATCAGTATTTTGTTTTGATACGTGATAGCGTTATTGTCACTATCTTTCCCACACACTTTACAATTAGCGCTATATATAACACAAGGAAGTTTATAGTTATTGTCTAGTTTCTTTCAAATCGAGGTATATAATATTGGTTCGTCTCCTTCTCCTCGTTCTCAAAATAATTCTCATTTTCTTCCATCATCTACGTCTTCCATTTCCTCCTCCTCTTCCTCGTCCACTTTCTTTTCCTCTGTCTCTTCCTCCTTCATCTCATCCTCCTTGTTGTTGTTGTTGTTGATTTTTCTTCTTCTTCTTCTTCTTCTTCTTCTTCTTCTTCTTCTTCTTCTTCTTCTTCTTCTTCTTCTTCTTCTTCTTCTTCTTCAGTTTAGTCACCTCACTTGATCCTATATCAGAATTGTGTACATTAAGCCTATTGCAGGAAATTTGTAGAATGAAAGGATTCAACATGACAATTCATCGTGTTGTCTTTAAACATTGGCTATGTAAAGTGAGAACCAGATGGCTATAGTATACAGATACAAGCTGTCATGGGCTGATACACTGGCAACATAACTCCGCCTCCGGCAGTGCAGATGCTTTTCTTTTCTATGCTATGGGTCTGTAATGTAATAGGGCCTCACATTTGGTAGGCCTGAATGCACCGAAAAATGGTAGATAAATATTTCCCTCACTTAGCAGGCGACAAGTTCAGGAGTCTAACTTTCGTTCGAACGTCCTAATGCCTTATTGCTATTAAAATTTTTTTTTTTTTAAATTGTTAGATTTATTTTTGCTTTTGTGCTTTCAGACCCCTGCCGAGACTTTGGATGCCTAAACGGAGGTCGCTGTGTAGCCCAGAGGGGGCAAGCAAGTTGTGAATGTCCTCGAGATTACAGAGGTCCAAGATGTGGAATCAGAGATGGTAAGTTGTCATGTTCTAATTGGTGTATGCATGTTCCGCGCAGGTTATGGTAAGAGGACAGCGAATATGTCCCGATGTGTTCAGATTTCCTCTGTCAAAATCTGTCATCTGATAGAGACTTAACTATGCCTGTTCTGTGTTTAGTCAGCGGATAGAGGCTAACTATGCCTGTTCTGTGTTTAGTCAACCGATAGAGATTAACTATGCCTGTTCTGTGTTTAGTCAGCGGATAGAGGCTAACTATGCCTGTTCTGTGTTTAGTCAGCGGATAGAGGCTAACTATGCCTGTTCTGTGTTTAGTCAGCGGATAGAGGCTAACTATGCCTGTTCTGTGTTTAGTCAACCGATAGAGATTAACTATGCCTGTTCTGTGTTTAGTCAGCGGATAGAGACTAACTATGCCTGTTCTGTGTTAAGTCAACCGATAGAGATTAACTATGCCTGTTCTGTGTTTAGTCAGCGGATAGAGACTAACTATGCCTGTTCTGTGTTTAGTCAGCGGATAGAGACTAACTATGCCTGTTCTGTGTTAAGTCAACCGATAGAGATTAACTATGCCTGTTCTGTGTTTAGTCAGCGGATAGAGGCTAACTATGCCTGTTCTGTGTTTAGTCAGCGGATAGAGGCTAACTATGCCTGTTCTGTGTTTAGTCAGCGGATAGAGGCTAACTATGCCTGTTCTGTGTTTAGTCAACCGATAGAGATTAACTATGCCTGTTCTGTGTTAAGTCAACCGATAGAGATTAACTATGCCTGTTCTGTGTTTAGTCAGCGGATAGAGGCTAACTATGCCTGTTCTGTGTTAAGTCAGCGGATAGAGGCTAACTATGCCTGTTCTGTGTTTAGTCAGCGGATAGAGGCTAACTATGCCTGTTCTGTGTTTAGTCAGCGGATAGAGGCTAACTGTGCCAACGGTGTGCTGCTTATTTTATTCAATAAATTTGGTGCCATATCTGCATTAAAGGTCAGTTGTAAAATGTTTTCAGTATTCTCTGTTCAGCGTCTTCATGGGAAAACTCATAAAAGTTTCGTCCATTCTATCTTTGGATGTTGTCCAAACATCTGTAACGCTATCTTCTTCTTGTACTCTTCTTCTTCCCCTCTGTGTCCAGCATAACCTTTAACAAAAGTAGCTGTGTCCTTTTTCAAGGCCTTAATACCTTACTTTCTTACCTTGATCTCATTTAGTAATGTTTTCTTAAATCCCAGAAAAGTTAACTGTGATAATTTGGTTCTTCTGCTAATATTATATTCTTCTTGTTCGTCTATTGGACCATATTTAGATAACTTAATTTTTGCCCTGCCATGAGTCATTCATTGTCCACGTTGATGCACCAAACAAAATGACGTTGAATAAATGTAGTGCTTCATTATTCGTCAATTTTTATGTACTGCGAAGTCCAATCTGAAATGTTATGTTTTAACTATCGTTGTTTATTACGTTAGTAAAAAATCTTTGTTTAATAATATTCCCCTAAGGGCTTGCATTTGTTAATAGTTTTTGAAAGATGAATACACAAAGTTGGAAACAATGATGTTCACCTCAATGCATACTGTAGCATGTAATATATTTGAAGATCTACCACTTCGCCACTATGGGAGTATCTTTTAGGACATTGTCTTCTTTGTCTTAGTATATAAATGTGTTTTCTTATTTCATTCAGTTTGAGCACCTTGTTTAGCCACTACAATGACCATTTTTACTGTTGCTTTTCTCTAGATCCTTGCTTAAGTTTCAGATGTGAAAACGGAGGTCGATGTGTGACTCGTGGTGATGATCCTATTTGTCAGTGTCCCAACGGATATCGAGGCCCCAGATGTGGCATCCGAGATCGCGATGGTGAGTGAACGTTATTTTCATTTTTGTATCACCCAAATTACTTTAGTCGAGCTGTATGACCTATGAAACGTTAGTTTCTTGTATTTTTCGGAACGTTGCAATCAACCCCAACATCTACTGCCTGCTTTTGATTTGTTAGGTGACGTTAGTTCTGTAGCTTGCATTTTGCTTGTCTTATAAGCCAATGCCTCATTTCACTGAAATCACTGCAAGAAGGTCTGCTTCCAATCGGCAACTGATCTATGATGGAAGCTCCGACAGGCGGACAGTTAAAGCATTGCTTTACTGATCCGGCAGTTTCTGCAGCTTGTCTTGTTCCAGACGTATTAGTTTTACCTTACATCTGGAGTAAACTAGAAAGGCCTATAGAGGGATCATGCTGCATGGGCAACACATGGTCTCTCAATGAAGCCCAGGCTTTGTACTATGGAGAGGTATAACTCCATTATACAAACTATCATCTATTAAGACAAGGTGCCAATCAGTCGAATGCTGTATGTTTTTAAAGCAGACGAAGATCCTACACACTGAACATCAATGGCATCGAATACTCAAGTTTTCCCTCGGGGCATTGGTTTTATATCTGTTTACAATGGAATAACTACAAGCCGCTAAGGAAAATTTACCAACCTGAGCCTAATCCTGGGCCGTCCATGTGTACTGTGATGGATCATGACCTGGTTCCATCCTGAGATGTCTCCCCATAGACGTGAAGGTCCATGTGCATGCCTTACACATCCGGCTAGTGTACAGGCTAGGATCTCCCCATAGACGTGAAGGTCCATGTGCATGCCTTACACATCCGGCTAGTGTACAGGCTAGGATCTCCCCATAGACGTGAAGGTCCATGTGCATGCCTTACACATCCGGCTAGTGTACAGGCTAGGATCTCCCCATAGACGTGAAGGTCCATGTGCATGCCTTACACATCCGGCTAGTGTACAGGCTAGGATCTCCCCGTAGACGGGAAGGTCCATGTGCATGTCTTGCACATCCCACTAGTGTATGGGCTAGGAGAGGGTCTCCCCATAGACGTGAAGGTCCATGTGCATGTCTTGCACATCCCACTAGTGTATGGGCTAGGAGAGGGTCTCCCCATAGACGTGAAGGTCCATGTACATGTCTTGCACATCCAACTAGTGTATGGGCTAGGAGAGGGTCTCCCCATAGACGTGAAGGTCCATGTGCATGTCTTGCACATCCCACTAGTATATGGGCTAGGAGAGGATCTCCCCATAGACGTGAAGGTCCATGTGCATGTCTTGCACATCCCACTAGTTAGAAGAGGATAAGGAGAGCTCCACAACACAATCACCGTGGGAATAGTACTGTGAGAACTGGTCAGGGAGAACATCTCAACACAGTCTTTATCCCGTTATTTGCAAGACTTTTTGAGGTGGAAGACAATCTGGTCATCACTGCATTGAACTCAGTCTTCTAAAAAGTCTCCTTGATAAAGTGGGTACGACGCCTGCCTCGCTCTCCTAAGGTTGTTGGTTCGATTTTGAGGTATGACGTTCTGTTCACGAATGCAAATTTCTTGTTGACTCCCGGGGGATCGTCGCTGCAACTACGGAGTTTATGCTTTGTGCGACGCTTTCGCCAGTCCATCCTGCGGAATAATACCGAGCCTTATGAGATAAAACACTGCGCAATTAAGTCGATTCCTTTATTTTGTGTACTTTTGCTCGCTTTGCACTCAAGGGTAGTTCATACAGTGCTCGTACTTTTAGAGCACAGGATTGATTTTCGCGTGTGAATTAGCTTTCTTCTACCATTGACCCTCGCTGTCAAGCGAACCCGCTCCGACTTCTGAATATTTGCAATTTACGTCCCCAAGTCAAGGACGAAAAGTCAGCATTTTAGTTTAGTTTAGTTTAGTCGATGGATCAGCATCACGGCACACGGGTGTAACCCATAAGTGCTCCGTTCTCCTCCTAACTCAAAGCTGAGTCTGGAAAATCTCAGCTCAGTGCACGAACTCCGTAGCACCGGCGAGGATCCTGAAATACTTTGGGTAGATTTTTAACTCGAAATTTTGCCCGAGCAGCGCCATTAGGCTACTCTTTTCGATTTCCAACTGCCAAGGGATTTTTTACGCCGCCTATGATAACAGAAACAAAGAGAGTAAAAATACTATTTTGTTGACATAGGAGAAGCTAAAGTTACACTGTGACAAAGAATGTGAAAGTAACGAATGGCTAAACATTGAAACCGGTTATGCAGCTGACAGAGATAATGTGTTTCACGTGTTGTTTAACACACAATATGGACAAATGTTACAGATGGCTGAAGGCATTTCAATTCATAAAGAAAACCCAACTTTGTGCAAACAAAACAAAACGTCATACTCAGTTTAAAAATACCACGGTAGACAATTTAAATTACTGTAGCAATATGCGTTTTTTGTTTTAGTTAATATTGTGTTAATTCTGCAGTATCCACATGCCAAGATGCAGCAAAATATGCCAGACAATAAATCATGCAATCTATTTTTGCATCTTCATTGCTCAAATTGGGTAAAATGCAGTAACTTCGGGTGGCAGCTAGGGCAATGTGGGTTATGTAACAAACTGATCAAGAAGAAACGTTTATATTATACGCAATGTATCCTGTGATTAACATGCAATTTGTCTATGGTTTTCCCCTAGTTGAACAAAATCCATGCCAGAACCTGCGCTGTCAGAATGGAGGACGATGTGTTCCTCAGGGTACAACCGCCTACTGTCAGTGTCCCAGAGGATACACTGGTTCAGTGTGTGAAGGGAGAGGAAGTAAGTAGTCCATTCATGTGTATACACTTCTAACAAATAATAAAAGGTCATTGTGTGTGTTTATTTGCTTTGAACTCAAGCGTAGTCCAAATGAATGCTACTAGTTCTAGTGCACTGGACTGATATTTGAGTCTGATTTAGCTTTCCCTATTACCAGTGTCCTATCGCCATGAGGCAATTCCACTCCGATATCTGAGGTATATGTAATTTATGTCTTCAAGGCAAGGACGCGAAGTCAACATTTTAGTCGAACTGACGGGTGTAGGAGTTGAACCAGATACCTCGGCATCAGCACACTGGAAGTTTAAGACCTAGCGCTCGTATCCATTCAACCATAAAATGTTATGAGAGTTACCGCGTGACAACTTACTAGACAACTGGCAATACGGCGGCAATGTTTATGCCACCTACCGAGATGTGCATTCCTACTTGCATGTTTCATCTTGGCAGCATTCAAACATCCTGTCTTGCCAAATCTTTTGTCTGCACCTGAGGTTGTGACACTTATAAAATAAGCACATAAGTGCCCCAATTTTTGAAAAAATACAAATAAATATATAAATATCTCATTGGGACTTCAGCGCGAATGTCCAATTTAAGTCGACGTGATTTCTTTCTTTTCCTTAAGTTTAAATTTCATTTAATATTGTGTCATTCTTTAATTGTGGACACACCTATGAATCGATGATAGGTGAAGACACAGTTGAAAACTTACAGCTCCAATTCCAATATGTATATCATTATCATTGTCATTATCATCATCACCATCAAGTGTCCTGTCAGCTGACGTTGGCGTTAATGTCTCTTCACAGATATCGGTCTTTGGTTTCTGGATCATCTCTGCTGATGATATTCCTCCATGTCACAGTCTTCTAAGTCTATCCTTCATCATTTATATTGACAAGCCTCTGCCTCTCTTCGCCTTGATCTTTCCAGTTGTCACTATGTTCTCCAGTGCATGTATTCTCATCACATAACTGAAGAAAGCCGTTTGTCTCTTTCTTTTGTATATAATCATCATCATCATCATCTTCTTCTTCTTCCTCTTCTTCGTCTTCTTCTTCTTCTTCTTCTTCTTCTTCTTCTTCTTCTTCTTCTTCTTCTTCTCTTCTTCTTCTTCTCCTTCTTCTTCTTCTTCTTCTTCTTCTTCTTCTTCTTCTTCTTCTTCTTCTTCTTCTTCTTCTTCTTCTTCTTCTTCTTCTTCTGCTTCTTCTTCTTCTTCTTCTTCTTCGTCTTCTTCTTTCTCCCTGCATGATTGTTTTGGACGTAATTGCACTGTGCCTGTTTACAGCAGAGCTGCGTTAGTTGGGTCTGTCGGCCGACACATCCGACTTCATCATGCAATTTTATGACCAGTTTAAACGGTTATATAATGTTATAGTTTCATTACTATCTTACATACGTGTGTGTTTGTCTGTGGGTGGGTGTGTTTGTGTGAGCTTGTGTCAACATGTATGTGTATATATGTTCACATACATCTGCTCTTTCTCAAATACTTCTCTTTAAAGAATTGCGCGTGGCCGAAGGGTAGAATATCCGCGACAAAACATCGCGGGGCATGAGATCAATCCTTTGAGTCTTTTCATTTCTGTTTTAAATCCTAACCTGCACATCAAGTGATTTATGTTTGGGTAAGTCGCTGCCGGTTTCAAACCTCTCCCGCACTACACCACCAGTGGCAATGATTCAGTAATGAAACACAACAAAGTTCTCTTCTCGTGATGTCATCTACCCCTATCCCCTATGAAATATAAACCTTCATACAGGTCAAGCTAAGATGTAATAGCTCATAATATTGATTGTCCACTCGCTACATATTCTCGTGACATTATATTTAAAAATGCTCATCTAATCTTGTTCCTCTTGTACCTTTCGGTGTCGAGATAAAGTATAAACAGCGGAAGAGTCCCCATTTATGGGCTTCTTGTATCGAGATTCCTCTGAACTCTGCTATCCTCTCTGTCCATCGTTTACGTGGCCGGCCTCTTCCTCTGGTTCCTAAAATCCTAATGTATACTGTTACATTTCCTTTACCATCTTGCTGAATTTCCCAATTACTACATAGTTCTAACATTTCAGGTGCCAATTCTGGAAATGTTTCTAGGTGAGAGTGGGTACGCCGGCATTCCTGACTCCTTGCAGCTTTCTCTGCATTACACCATAGCTATTCGAGAAAAGCACCCTTTCGTCTTCGTTCGCTGAGTTATTTATTCTGTTTCCGTGTCAATAGATGTGTTGATGATTTGTTGTAATTTGTAGCTACAGTTTTTATACGGGATGAAGTAGCCAGTTCTACGTCAACCTTCCTTAATCGCCTCTCACGACATGCATGGGAGGCTACCGCGTTACTATTGTTTGCTTTCCTTACAGATCCCCGGAACAAGCGGACGCTTTTCTTGTGTATCCAAGCTGTTTTCAACTGTAAAACAATTCGAAAAACAAGAATCGTCACCATCATCTGCCATGCCGAAAAGCGTGGACGGTTTTGTTTCTAGATCTCACACGATCACCAGAGTCGTTAATCAGCTTCGTGTTTTTGTCTCCACACTGCCAAGACATCAAGATATTTACTTATACGCCTTTCTCTTGTTCTTTTCCACTCAATCTTGCCAGTTGTCACCAAGTTCTGTAGTTTATTTCTTCTCATAACGTGGCCACAAAATGTTGACTGTCCACGCCTAATTTCTCCAATAAGTTTATAGTTTTCATTTGTCCTCTTTTAGGACTTGCTCATTGATCTTCTGTCTGTCCATGGTATTATTTGTATTTCCTAAGAATCCTGATTTCCTCTGTAATTAGTTGTTTTTCAGCGTGTATGTTCATTGTCCACGTTTCACATCCATATCAAAGTGCAGGTTCTAAGTAGCACTTAAACACTCTTTTTCTCGTTGCAAGTTAACATCATTTTATCGGTCACAATGTTTTCAATCTTGCAAAAGGCAGCCTTCGCCGTTGCGTTTCTTGTTATAATCTCTTCAAGGCACATCCCATCATATGTTATAACTGTTCCAAGATAGTTGTGCCGATTTACATGTGTACGAATATTCCCACTTACCCGTATATTACATTGTGGCATTTCTTTCTTCCTAGTGTCGACCATAATCCGTGTCTTCTTACAATTTAATTATACCCCTGTTTGATCACTGTGTACAATAACCACATCTACTAAATATTGCAGATCATGTTAATTTTCTGAAATGAAATACTGTATCATCCGTATATGTAATGGTATTGATGGTATGTCACACCAATAGTGCTACCTCTCATATCTTCTAAATATCTAAACATATTTTCACTATACAGGGAAACAAACGAGTTACTGCCAAATATATTACATTTACATGTACGCTTGTGCTCTTTTTCAGATGTTCAGCCCACTCGAACACCAACTCCATGCCAGGTCTTCGGATGTGATACCAACTCCAGCGATCGATGTGGGGGATGTCCTTCTGGCTGGACTTGTCAGTACATAAGTACAGGCTGCCCCACTCTCAACTGTTCTCCTCCCACCTATCGCTGTGTTTCCCAAAAGAAAAAGTAAAGGCACTGACACCGCTCCAAGTACAACTGAAATATACGAGCACGTTTCTAGCTAAATTTTACGTCATCATTTTTTATAAGTACTGCAAGTTTGTAAATAAAGATTGTGTATCTGATTAAACTGTTTTGTGTTAGTTACTTTAAGGGTTACACAATCTCATTATATGGTACTGAGATGTGAAAAACCAACAAAAGCAATGAAACACGAATAGTAGTATTTAGATCGACATAATACCGAAGAAATGGGGAATGTTATAGACATAGAACAATATATATCAAACAGGCACGCACTTTCTATCAATTCTGTATGCACGTCTCTAAAGAAAAGCGGCAAAATCCAGACGACTCAGGAATTCAAGACAAGTGCAAAGGGTATTTTCCGGGACAAACAAATGCCAAAAGCACAACCAACCCAACCCGTTAGGTTCTTCCTAGAAAAATATACTATGCACAAAGGGAATCACTTTTGCTTTGTCTCACGAATTCCGCGAAACATCACAAAATTATCCTAATTACCACGAATACTGGACCACATACGAATAATTGAATAACGCACAAAATGCCATACTTAGGATAATGAATGGCAGAAACCAACAAAAGAGTCAGAGACAACAGTGTGATGCCTACACCTCAAAGTACTTAGCTGTTTTCGTGCCCGGAACAAGGTCTGATAGGATTGAACTGATTCAGTTGATGATGCTTTTGCTGCAGCTACATGCTTTCAGACCTGAGTTTTGGACTGACGACGACGATAAATTGTGAACACACAAGTGTTAAAGTTAATGTTTTTATGGCTCTGCTTTTGTCGTTCTCTCCTAGAATCGATGGTAAGACTTAAGAAAGCCCGGCAAGCTAATGAACGTACTGGCAGACTAGCTCACTTCTGTTTAGCAAATGACTGTTATAACCTGCGTTGTGGTGACGGCACCTGATTGTTTGTTACCGACTGTTTGTTGCTAACTGACTGGATGATGATGACACATTAACGTGGACATTTCACCAGACAATAAAACACAAAGAATCGCAGATTTACCTTGTCTCTATGACACTGAATTCTTCGCAGCTGCTCTACTGTTTATATCCGGTACCCCAGCTGTCTGAGGCACACGTCATATTATCAACTTTCGCTGTGTAAAATATTGACTCATAAGGTCATCTCAGTCTCAGTACACCCTTGTATTCTAATCTTCTTGCGTGGTTCACAGCAATATTCAGTACTGTTTTCCCCATCACGGCTGAAGTCTAGCTCAGCCAATCACTGAACCCGCACGATTGTCTTCAACACACTTGTGGCCAAAACAACTCCTGACTCCGCAGTGTGCATCTGCAAGACGATTCTTCATAAGACAGTACTCGCTGGTTCGATTTCTTTTTCTTGCGACAGTCTGTAATTTGACATTGTTTTCCTCAGCGACCCAACACTTATCACTTTCTTGTGTGCAACAATCCACGGTAGATCTCCCTTCATAGGGTAATTTTGAATACGTGTAATCACCACGCGCGCTGAACTGTTCGGTGTGTATTCTACCGGTTTCGGCTACAGCTGTACAGGTTGACTCTGCTAATTCTCTGACACGTTTGAAACGAGTCATCTGCTGGGTGTGGCTGTCTATTATTCATACTTATGATGATGATTCGTCGTGATAAAGTTATAGTTATGATTTCGTCTCGGTTCTCCAGCGACGAGTCTCCAGATACTTTCCTCTGCACCAGGTTCTGTGGACTTGACGGCCCCAGGTAATTCATTGTCACAAAGTTATGACATAAAGAAGTGGCTGTTGTTGTGTTTAGAGGATGTCAGTGTGAATGTTGTGTTGAACGACTGGTCGCCAACTGTAAAAACAATATCGAACACCAGGCTGTGCACGCGAGAATTTACTTTGAAACAAGCACGATGCTGTCGCACTCATCAGGAAAACTTCCGTTGAAAAATATGTTTATATTTCACACAATATTGTCCTGCGACCACAACATAGCCGTTTACTGGCCTCAAGCACTACACTGTTATGAGCTCTTCTTCGTCCATGACTCTAACCACCGCATCTGAGTCTCTTCTCTCTCGACTCCGCTCGAACTCAACTCAACTCTACTCTATTGGGCCAGACTTCAGTACTCCACTGTCTGCCCAAACCTCACTGACTTGGCTGGTGCCCCTCACTCAGCCCAAAATTAAATGACTCTAATTGTCTTCTTTGTTTGTATCAGATATAAATACGGTTTGAGTGGATGCAATGGGAGCGCGTCGCATTCGCATTTGCGAGCGCTATCAAGACAAGTCACCTGAATAAGTCAAGAAGCCTGATACGGAGGAAAATGGCACGTTGCAAGAACACCAAAAGACACGCGGTATCCAAGTTGGGATACGTGGGAGCCGACACAGCCATAAAGAAGACGGGCGGAGAGAACTTTCATGTGAGCTGCAACAAAGAACCGGAAACTATAGTTACTACTACACCACGAGGAAGATCGACAACAACCCACCACAGACAAGGGCCAACATGGCGTTGATGTCTCTGCACAGATCTCGGTCCTTGGAAATCCGGATCAATGCTGTGGGTGGCATTCCGCCACCCCATCTTCTTAGACTACCAAATATTATTTTTCTCGATCTGCTTCTGTCTTTTTTACTGCTGATCTTTCCAGACGTCACGATGTTCCTCAATGTCTTTGCTCTCATTTTATGACCAAAGAACTATTGTTTGTCTCCTACTTATCATCATCATTATCATCATCATCATCAAGTGCCCTTCCAGATACAGTAGGCGTTCATGTCTCTCCACACATTTCTTTCTTTGGTGGTCTACATCAGCTGTGTTGATGATATATATTCCTGTATACCACCGTCTCATTCCATCGAACATCATTTCTCATGATCTGCATTATCTTTGTTTTTGTAATGTCACTATATGAGTTGTGATTTTCACTATTTTTTTTTTTTGGGGGGGGGGGGGGGGGGGGTGGGGGGGGGGGGGGGGGGGTTGAGGTTATAGTTTTTCTATACCATTCTGTGATGTAGATAGTAATACTGTATCATCAGCATGTAGGATCTCTGGTTTTTGTTGACCACCGATATTTAGGGCATCATATGGTTCCTTGGTTATATAATCTCTGACATTTCTCATTATATTTCGTTATTATCGTTTTTCGTTTATATCGTTTATAATTATCGTTTTTCGTCATTCGTACTGCGAGCACTAACAAGACAAGTCACCTGAACAAGTCAAGCAACCTGATACGGGAAAAATGTCACGTCGTAAGAACACCAAGAGACACGCGATATCCAAGATGTGCAGCGTGGGAGCCGTCAAAAAGACGAACGTGGAGAGCATTCCTGCTAGCTGCATCAAAGAACCTGAAACTACAGCTATTACTGAAGCTACACGAGGGAGAAGATCGACAGCCCACCACAGACAAGAGCCAAACCTACTGAGAAGCAGAAGGAGAAGAAAGACACAGAATCGGAAACACCGACTCAAAAACAGTCAGATAGTTTGTCAAGCGTATTCAAGTTGAGCTGTCAGACGAACAAATCATGAAGCAGCTACAAGAAGAGAATTCCAACATCCGAACCTTGAAGGCGGAACGGATCCTGACGTACTCAAAGATCCCTACCACGCTGGCGGTGGTGATAACAGAGGGCTGAGAGATGCCGACCACAGTATCAATCAACAAGAAAATACAACACCCAGAGAGAGTCATCCCAAGAATCAATCAATGTTTAAGATGTCAGAGGGCCGGCCACAGCAGAGCAGCATGTCGCAGTAAGACGGAAATCTGCCAGTACTGCGACAATCGCCACGCCTTCAAGGAGTGTCCGCTGGCCAAGCTGGACACGGCCTTCCAAGCAATCAACAATAAAAAGGAAGTGCGCCAACTTCCTGGGCAAGCATGGAGCAAGATACTTGGACTGTGCTACCTTCAAAGACACAGAGACGTCTTAAAGTTCGCCATCACCACAGAGAATCCATGTCTGCAATGCGGAGGTGCGGGACAGCCACTGGCATCTCACAAGCGGAAAACGCTCAACTGCAAGACAAGATAGATGAGCTAAAGAAGCAAATCAAACTGCTTCAGACTCCGGTGCCGACCAGCGACAACGAAAAGCTGCTTGTTGAGATAAAGGAGATCCAGCAAAACATCAAGCAAGAAGTGGAACATATGGCGAGGATAAAGAAGGAAAACGAAAAAAAAATCCTACAAATTATTAAATCATAGCGAAAACTACAAAAAGCTGAAATGGAACTTTTCCAAAACAAATTAACAGAAGCCATACAAGAACTCACAGAGAAACCGCAAGATGAAAACCAAGAGACCGAGCCTGAATCGCAAGCGGGAGCCAGCAGCCCAACCACGACGCCCGAGACATTAATGGGGAAGCCAGACATCCGAAGAAAACCGAGATGAGTACCCTAATGACAGCATAGAGGATGCCCCGTTGCGCCAGTATTTACCGATGAAGAAATCGGAGAGATAAAAAGGATACACGAACTCAAGAGCAAGGGATACAGAAGAAGCGTGGAAGAAAAAGCAAAGAAGCACAAGAAACTCAAGGGGAAACCAATGCCCTGCCATACCGCTGAAGAACCAGATTATACGAGGATGACGAACACCCATGACAATACTATATAGATGACGGAGAGATCGTCCCGTGGCTGACCATAGAGGAAGCAATCTAAAGACAGCAAGAACTCAAACGCGAAAGATGAAAAAAGTCCCAAGGAGGAAAATCACATCGAAAAGCTTCTACAGACAATACACAAATTAGGAGGCAAAAATACTAAATAAAAAGGACGGCAACCAGCAAACCAGACGAACCAGGAGCCTTCACTAACAAACGAAACCACCATAGGACACGGGAACAAAGGACAGCCGCCGACCAATCCCCCAGCTGACGTCACAGACACAAACACTTACATAACCAGTCCGAGATAGAACTTACTCGTAAGAGGGCACAAGCCAAGAAAGAGGGTAAAAATACCCTTAAAATCCACGGATCTCAACAATAACCAAAGCTGAGGAGGCAGGTTACGACGAGACAGAAATTTGAATTTTTTTTTTTCGAAAATTGGAATTGGAATTTGAATTACAATGGGAGCACTTTTCATTGTGATAAAGCCTGTAAGGACCGAGAAACAGATCATTAGACTGATTTACGTTATTTTAATAAACAGCAATCAAACGTTTCATTTAAAGAAAGAAATACAAACCCAGGGGCAATTCAATGTTAGACGAAGTATGTCAGAGGATTTTCAAATGTCATTTCAGAATGGGTAATGGAAACAGCTATTAAAATTGCAAAACATCTCCAAATATTACTACATTGAACAACTGATTAAGGAAGATACTCGTCTCGTGAACGCCAATACAATCCATAATATCCAATGGTAGAAACAGTCCTTAGAAGCAACAATCAGCAAGAATAAGTGTTAAGGAAGGAACCACATTGCATGTATGTGGTTAAGAACTCATCACACATTTGAAACATCGTTCACAAAAATACTGAAAGGCCAGATGTGGTAAAACAAAGGTATTGTGTATATGATGTATAGACCATACTAACTCTTTGTGGCTGATGTGGTCAATATCACTCTGGCCGACTTTAGTTCCCAGAAAATGTATGCTATTTATTTTAGTACGGGCAGACCTAGAAGCCCAGATAACATGTTTCAAATGTGCCTGTTTAGAGGGGAACTCAGATACATGAACCAAGGGCGGCAGGCTAGAGTTTTAACAGTTACGCTGTCACTGCTCCCTCTAGATTAGGTTGTTTAGTTGATTGTTTGTTCATTACAGGACGATGCAATCAATCCCAGCGTGTATTGACTGTTTGTGATTTACTAGATAATATTTACGTACAGTAGTTTACCATCACAATCACAATTTGTTGGGCATGTTATGAGAATAAATGATTTGGAGAACTTGGTGACAACTGGTAAGATCGAGGGGAACAGACCAAGGGGAAGATCTAGAAACAAGTATCTGGATGGCTTGACCTTGTGGCATGATCGAGACAGAAACACGGAACTGATCCACGACTCTGTTGATCGAGTGAGATGGCAGAACATGACCGCCCACGCTTACCGGCATGGCACATGATGGATGGATGGAGTTTACCATTGAATGTAAAAAAGAAAGTGCTTGAAATGCTACGAGCGGGCTTCAAACGAAAACGTTAAACCTCTCAATGACTCTTAGATTTGTCCAAACAGGTAGAAATCAATCACTTTGGGCTAAGTCTGGCTAGTACAAGGGTGTGGTACACACGGAAAATAGAGGTCTTCAATGGTTTCAACTGTTGCAGGGGCAGTATGGGGTCATGCATTGTCATGTTGTAAAAGGAGACCTTTACTCAGAAGTCCACATAGTTTGGAAACTTCCTACTCTACTCATACACTTACTAGACTCACAGGCATGCATCATCATACCGGACCTTCATTTACCGATGCATGTCTATAGGTTTCACCCTTTCACTTATTACAAAAATGGACAACAGTATGCCTAACCTCTTTGGTGCATGTCAAAAATTGGGAAGCCATCTTTAAACTATCCTTATGACTTCACTGTGTTTGTCTGCACCGTGTTGAAACGTGCTTATCACTATTGGCTTCCTTAAAAACAATATTGGCATGTTACAAGACATGATTATTGCAATTTTTTACAACACTTTAAAGGTTTTCATTTGAAGCTTCCTCATGTATAGAACTTGTTTTGCTGTATGGTAGTGAATCTTGAAAAGTAAAAGAACAAATTAGGAAGAACTTGAAAGCAACAGAGATGTGGTTCCTGAGACGAATGTTGCGAAATATGTCGACTGCCAGAATAACTAACTACGATGCATTTAAGAGGTTAATAAAACTAAAATATTGTATTCAACAAAAAGAATGCCACAAACAGCATTCTCTCGTCATGTGATGAGAGGAGAGGCATTGGAGAACATCATGACAACTCGAAAGATCAATGGGAAGAGAAGCAGAGGCATACCAAGAGAAATGATGCTGAATGGATTGAGACGGTGGCATGGGGGAATATCATCAGCAGAGTTAATCCAGAACATCAAAGACCCGGGATCCGTGGAGAGACATGAACGCCGACGCCAGCACTTAATGATGATGAGTTTGTCATTGCTTTCTGATTGACCCTCATACCATCGAAAGCAACGCAAACTGATCTGCTTACAAACAGTCTTATTTCGAACCCTCGACAAGGTTTATCACTAACATCTAAACCACTGGTTCTCAACCGGTGGGGAATTCCCCACAGGGGGGACATTTTAGGGTTTCCAGGGGTTAATTAAGATTATTTAAAGATCTCGTTAATACAAGAACCGATTACTTGGTTTTGTTTTTCCCTCCATACTTTACTGTTTTGCACTTCTCGCCCTTCTGAAATTAGCTTTGTAACGAGAGTAAACCAGCAAATCACGTTTTATATAGACGTCTAGACTTGTTCTTGTGTGTTATTAAATTTAACTTCCATTTTTACATATACTTTGTAAGGTTGGGGGGATTTATAGGTAGGAAATACGAAAGGGGAGGGGAATGACATTCTGAACATATGGTGAAGGAGTGCATGGGCCAAAAAAGGTTGAGAATCACTGCTCTAAGCTACAGATGTCCACATTAGACGTGGTGCTGTCTTAAAATAAAAGGAATACACTGGAATTTTTAAAAAGCAGGACAATGTCCTGAACGAGACTAATGGCATAGAAAGAACATTGCTCAGGGCTTTACAGAGAAGAAGGCTGTTGTTGCTTGACCATGCTTTACAGCTATAAGACACATTGACAATAGTCATGGAAGCTGAAATCCTTAGAAAGTGACAAACAATTCGACTATCCATCCATCCATCATGTGCCATGCCGGTAAGCGTGGGCGGTCATGTTCTGCCATCTCACTCGATCAACAGAGTCGTGGATCAGTTCCGTGTTTCTGTCTCGACCATGCCACAAGGCCAAGCCATCCAGATACTTGTTTCTAGGTCTTCCCCTTGGTCTGTTCCCCTCGATCTTACCAGTTGTCACCAAGTTCTCCAAATCATTTCTTCTCATAACATGCCCAAAAAATTGTGACTGTCTACGTCTAATGTCTCTGATCAGTTTACGATCTTCATTTGTTTCTTGAAGGACTTGTTCATTGGTCTTTCTGGCTGTCCATGGTATTCTTTGCATTTTCCTCAGAAACCACATTTCTACAGCCATCAGATGTTTTTCAGCCTGGCTGCTCATTGTCCAAGCTTCACATCCATATAAAAGTACAGGTTCTATGTAGCATCTCAACACTCTTTTTCTCGTTTCAATTGACATCTTTTATTGGTCAGTATGTTTTTCATCTTGCTAAAGGCTACTTTTGCCATGGCGATTCTTGTTCTAATCTCTTCAAGGCATCTCCCATCAGATGTTATTACTGTTCCGAGATAATTGTACCTATTCACTTGTTGAAGAATATTCCCATTTACTTGTATATTACACTGTGGTATTTCGTTCTTCTAGTGACGACCATAATCTGTGTCTTTTTACAATTTAATTCTAACCCTTGTTGCTCACTGTGTGTAACAACCGCATCTACTAAATTTTGCAGGTCCTGTTCATTGTCTGCAATCAAGACTGTATCATCTGCATATCTAATGTTATTGATGCAACGTCCCCCAATGTTGATTCCTTCCATATTTTCAATATTTCTGAAAATATTTTCACTGTACGGGAAAACAGATCTGGAGACATTACACATCCCTGTCTCACACCTCTCTTAATAGGCTGATATTGGCTTACTTCATTATCAACTCTTATGGCAGCTTGTTGTTTCCAATATATGTTTTTTACAAGTCTAAGGTCTTTCCCATCAATTTGTAGATCTTCAAGCATCCTTATCATGTTGACATGTCTCACTTTATCAAAAGCCTTTGTGTAGTCAATAAAGCAAAGGTGTAGATCTTTGTTTACTTCTATAGAACGTTCGATTACGGTTCTCAGTATATACACAGCATTTACTGTACCCTTGCCTACTACAAACCCACATTGTTCTTCTCCTATTTCAGGTTTGTATTTTCCTCCTAACTCTTTGCATGATAATTCTTAGCAAAATCTTCGTGATGTGACTCATTATACTAATTGTTCGATGTTGATCACATTCCAAGGCTCCTGATTTCTTTGGGATTGCAATAAATACAGAATTACATAACTCATGAGGTATATTTCCAGTATCATATATTGTATTAAGCAGACTGGTAACTTTATCTATTCCATATTCTTCTAAAGCATTAATCATTTCTGTTGTGACGCTGCTGGACCGGGGGTTTTGCCAGATTTCATATGATTAAGAGCATTCTGAACCTCCATCTTCAAAATTGCTGGCCCTTCATTGTTATTTTGAACAATATATTGTTCGTCTCTGTTATCGTCATAAAGGTTTTTCACGTAATCTGACCATACATGTAAAATCTGATCTTTTTCTATTATGACTCTTCCATCTTTTGTCTTTAGGCAGCCTGCTGATGTACGTGTTCTTTGATTAGTAATCTCCTGAATTCTTTTGTGCATTAGTTTCGCATTTTTTACTGTTGTGTTGTTTTTCAATTTCTCTGCAATTTTTCTCAAGCCATGTTTCTTTAGCCTTCTTACATAAGGTTCTGACTTTTCTGTGAATTTCTTCATATTTGGCAGGATTATTTTTGTTCTGTCTTCTTGTTTCCATTAGTTGTAAAATTTCTTCAGTCATCCATGTCTTACGGCCCACTTTCTTTACTTTTGGAATAGTTTTTTCTGCTGCACAACTGATTGAATTCTTCAGCATTTCCCATTGATCATCTACATCTTGAAATAGGATCTCTAGATCAGACAATAAATCAAATTTGTTCTTTACTTCTATGTTAAAATTATCTTGTATTTCTTTGTCAGTTTTCAATTTGCACAAGTCATATTTAGGGTTTCCTGCTGTATACTTGACTTTCTTTAACTTTACCCTCAATGTGCCAGTAATTAATCTGTGATCACTGTAACAGTCTGCATTTGGAACTGTTTTTACAACTGTTAATGCATTTCGAAACCTTTTGCTTATCAGGATGTAATCTATCTGATTTTTAATCCTGCTATCTGGACTCCTCCATGTCCATAATCTTCTAGGATGTTGTTTAAACCAGGTGTTTCCTACAACCATTTCTTGTTCTTTTGCCCATTCTACAAGTCTGTAACCTCTTTCATTTCTCTCTCCCAAACCATGGTTGCATACACTGCATCCATCGCTTTTGCTTTCCTATTTTTGCGTTGAAATCACCCATTATGATATTTATTTCTGATTTTTTACAGTTCTTCAAAGCAGACTCCATGTCATTATAAAATTCCTCTATACTTTCTTCACTGCTTTCACTTGTTGGGGCATATACTTGAATTACATTTATTTTAAAAGGTCTTCCGTTTAATTTTACTAATAGAACTCAGTCTGACACAGCCCAATATCCTTTGACAGAATTTGATGTTTGCTTATCTAATATAATTCGACTATGCCGCTAATGAATTATCAAGACGTATGAAATATTTCACTAGAAACTTGTTCAACACCTGTGATAGAAGCACAAGGCAAGATTTCGTGGTCGTGATTAGGAAGCTAGTAAATCATTCCAAAGCCTGAGCAGCGTTATAATGCTGATACGGAGTATAAATAATAAAGATTACAAACCTGGTCATAAAGCAGCATGTTCCCAAAACAGTCTGAGCAAAACGCGAATGAATTATCAATATCAGTTTCAAAATAAAATAGCACTAAAAAAGATGTCAGTGAACAACATATTGGTTGATGTGCAGTCACTTCTTGTATCCCACAACTTGGCAGGTTGGAGAGAGTGCGTTAGTGTAGCTGATAGGGGGTTGCACTGATAAGGTCATGAGTGCGGTTGTACAAGGATTTGATGTCTGCACTTGTCGTCCGCTAAGTGAGGTAAAAACTGGCCACCTATTCCTCTGAGTATTCAGGCCTGCAACATCTGATGGCCCTGTCAGATCAATCACCCAATGCTGTGATTATACGTGTGTGTGTGTGTGTGTGTGTGTGCATGAGTGCGTGTGTGCGTGTGTGTGTGTGGTGTGTGTGTGTGTGTGTGTGTGTGTGTGTGTGTGTGTGTGTGGCACGTGGGTGGCATTAATTCCTGTGAAAGATCGAAAATAAATGGAGAACTATTTATGTACGTAGCAATAGTGCAGCACTCTGGTTCAGTTTAAATTTTGGTTTTCTATTAAATATAGTAAGTGTAGTAAATAGTAATATCAAGGGTTCTCTAATCATAATACCAAAAGCACATTTAATATGACATCAATGATACACTAAATATAACATCAAAAGTACACTAAACATAACATCAATGGTTCAGTAAACATAACATCAAGGATACACTAAACATTACATCTATGATATACTAAACATGGCATCCATGATACACTAAACATAACAATAAGAGTACACTAAACATAACATCAAAGGTTCAGTAAAGCACAACACTAAACATAACATAAATTTTATTTCCCCCCTCCCCCTTGACTAAATACTACTCTTAACGACACGTGTTCATTAGTAAGAGAGACAATAGGTGTCAGAAGGAAAGATGTGACTATAGTATGTCCACATTTGTTTGCCTTCATTCACGATCAATTATATTGAAAACTGTCTGTTGCATCGTTATGAAATTGTTCCTGCCGTCTTATATTTACTCCCACCCAAGGAATATGTCTTTGATAGGTCCAAACGAAACTTAAATCATCGAAAGCGGCAACATTTCTTTGATGTTTTAGTGAAAATGTAGTTAATTTACGCTAACAAACTAGTCTTACAGTAAACCACGTTATTTCTGGTAAGGACACAAGTACAAGGCGTAGCCAGATTCGTATGGGAGTGGGTGCAATAAAAAAAAAAGTAGCTTAAATGTCGACAGGGTCGACTGCATTGCACCGAGGTTTTATCCCGTATGGCTCAGTCTCTTTCCGCAGGGCAGAAAGCGTCGCACAAAGCACGAACTCCGTAGCTCCAGCGACGACCCTCGGAAGTCTCCCATAAAATGCACTCGTGAAATGAAGGAATCGAACATACAACCTTCGGAGCCCGTGTCAGACGGCCTTGACCACTTCACCACGGAGACTCCCGAGAGGGGTGAAATGTGTAATTTTAATAAAGACAGAATTTACAGAGGTATGGGGTAAATAATGTGTTAATTGACAGGAAAGTAGAAGGAATATATTTCTTACCTTATTTTTCATTTCCTTCTCGTTTCTTCAGCTGCTGGTTAATAATTGTGCACAAGTATATCATGTTACTAGGATGCATTTAGCTTTTTATATTGAGTTCGTGAAAGCTTCCAAATAGCTGTGCGTTAATGTGCGTATGGAGTGACCAGAAATGATACCGCAGTTTAGTCATCATGCGTCCATTTTTAAGGATCTGTTCAGCTGTCTGTGTAGTTTGTTCACACGAACACATGGGTGACAGACCCCCCTTTAAGTCTTCGTGAAATATTGTCTACTCTGCTGATTACTGTTCAGAGACGGAACATGATTACCTGTTTTGCACTATGAAAATAGTTTTCAGTGTCTCTGTAGTGAGCTTTCTTCTTAACGACCAAGATGTTGGTCCTCTTTTCATTGTAGTTTATAGATTGATTCGTATCACGTGTGTTGTCCCCTAATTTGACAACGTGTTTGCTCTCAAGTTTCTTGTTATGCCACAATATGTCAGTTTCCACCGCAATATTACCCTTCTGTTGGTATTCAATGCGCTTAGTGTGTTTGATTTTGTTGTTGTTGTTTTTTTTTTTTTTTTTTCGATACCAGTTGTTTGTCACCACTGAGGGCTTGCGGAATTGAAAATTCATCACTGTGGAATACAAACTGTAGCCATTGACATTGTGCTGATGCTGTAATGTTTAGGGCCTAAAATTCGTCTGAATGGTTAGAACAAAATATCCCAGTAAGCGTGCACGCAGATTAAGGTCTGCGATCTGCTCAGACCTTAATCTGTGTCGGACGATTCAAGTAGGTTGATGACTGCTCTCGGTTGCATAAAATTAAATCCATCCTTTCTCAATAGTCCTCTTCCTCTTTCAACACATGGTCCTCACATTTTCCCAGTAACTTTTATCAATATTTAATAGCGCTGTCACAGCCTCACATAGGGGCGGTAACTAACATACAGTAAGAGATAGTGGCGAAGGGCTAAAACTCCCGCTCAAGGGAAAGAAGTGAGTCACTCGAAGGCTTGAAGAATCCAGAGCCTTCTCGAAGGACTGGTCAGTGTGTCCACTGTCCCGTGGACACTGACGTGGCCCGCCGATTACGGGGTCCACGAGAAACTCGGATAGAGTTACCACCCGTGTCGGATTGCGACACGTGTGGAAGGGCAGAGACAGACTGGACATCGGAGAAGCAACAGGGCTTACCTTAGGGGGGCTTGATAGTTCAGACCCATGTGTATTTAAGGGTCGTAGACATATGCTAGATAGTTGCTTAGAATTGTTTGTTATAATCATGTGTGATGTAAAACCTCTGTGATACGCAACTTGTCAAGTGCGGGCTTGTTAAAACCCACTTCGCCAGCGCACTGTATATATTATATAAATAAATGTTGCTATGTTGTATCTAACGGAGTTTGTTGCCTGTGTGAGCCCGAGTTCAGATCCCCTAGAGATCTAAGACTGTAACAGGCTATTTGGGGGCATGCCGGTTTTGGCACAAGCTTTACGTTCAGACAGCTCTTGGTTGCCAAGTAAAAAAGAAAAGTTAAATTATATCAAATTTCATACAGAACAAGTTTAAAAATAACTTTGCAGCTATCTATTAATGAACTAGTATTAGTCCCTCTTCAAAAACATTTCAAATGATGTTAATATTATAAAATTTGACATGACTGTGACATTTACGTGACTGTTACTAATTTTTTTTTATTCCAACAGCAGATTGTTCCGCGAGTTATCGGGTGTACGTATCCTATCCTCCAACAGTGGCGAGAGAAGAAGACTACATTCGCAAGTTCAGGGAAAATAAGATGAGTTTCATATCATACTCATTGCAACCCTAAGCGCGAACTGGATTAGTATCCTGACGTCAGACAATTTGAATATAGTATTGTCAGCTGCCACCTGTCCTTTAATTTTAGCCCACACAAGTTATATAGGTTTAAAATGAGAGTGGTAAGTCTCTAGCAACCATGACGATGCTCTTCTATCAACTTGTCGATTTGATATTTCTTGCTTTTTTGGCGTCTGCTTTACAAGGGACAACAATTCTAGCTAGAAATACCTTTCTGGAAATGGTATGTTTTCCATTCGGAGCCATATCTTTATTGCTCCCTTTGTGTTCGATGCTGTAGGTATGTTGTATTCTTGGGCAACAACATATCATGCATTATCCATAATTGGACACGACGGTCTATCTAGGGATGGAAGCACAGTATTCTCGAGCCAATCTCTAAATACATTACCATTCATCTTATTATGATAATGCCTATTGTCTGCATGCTTTGATACGAACACGAGCCCAGTATTCTGTTGTAAGCCATTATGCGTATTACCAGCATGGGCCATGACCAAAAGCTGACCTATACTACTGGGCACATATCGCTTTATCTGTCTGTGACATGTTTGATTGAGTTGCCAGAGGACCTAGTTAGTAGTGTTCTCTGGAGATATATCTTGAATAATAAATAACAAGATACAGAATATGATTTAGCACGTTTTGTCTAGAGGTCACTCAAATGAGCTAATCATTCCCGCAATAGCCTTTTGGAGAACCACTTTTCTTTTGGCTCAACCCCCACTGTGAGACCACTATGTATCCACACAGAAATTTATATAAGAAGTAACTAGTTCACCCAAGGCCAGAGAAGATCTGAACTATTAGCGGCAGTACAACTGAGGATCCCTCTCACTCAACATAATGTTGCCAGTGTGCTGTTCGTCCGTCACATAGATCTTCTCCTATATATTTTGTCTTTTTGTGACCTATATCAGTTTGTCCCATTTCTTTGGGATTGTAGGATTCATTTATTTGTAGACAAACAAACTTCAACAATAACTGTACCTTACATCTGTTGGACAAGACATCTACATGACAGTTTCTTGACAAAAGTGGGACATACATTCACAAGGAATTGTTTACACCAGCCATTGTACAAGACTTACATCATAAGAGATACTTGACAACATCTATACAAGACTTTTCACAATATGTATAACCAACCACAGCACTTAAGACAGTCACCAGAGACAACACTTGACAGCAACTGTACAAGAAATTCACTGGGGACATGTACTTCAAACACTGGTTCACTAATTACACAATTTATTGAGCTGATGGTGAGTATAGTGATGACCATTGTCCATCTGCTGGCATGTCAACACCTCAATACATACATTGAAAATGCATAAAATATGTCCCACATGCATGTAGATAAACATGATACACCACCTCCAAATTACTCCACCACCCAATAATAAATTCTTCTCTTCCTCCTCTCCAATATCTAACTACACCATCCCGTTACAGTATCTGTTTCTATCATCATTTCCTGTCTCTTGGGAGTTTAGGAAATCCTATCCATGGGCAACTCAAGGAAGAAACTACTGTTCTGGGTCTGTTGAATCCTTTTATCATCAGCATTGATGTTGGACAAGCTCCAGTTAGCAGCTTCCCCAGAATAAGCTTCATGGCAGATTCATTCCTCTTGAAGACAAGATTTGGTATGATGATATGGTACTGCATCTCACGGTTGATCAGGCTGTCAGTGAAGGCTGTCACTGGGTACTTCAATAATGACATACAAAATGTCCCATACATTGCAGCTACTCACTTGGCCAGATCAACTTCCCTACTGTTCAATCACATTCTTCAAGAATCACTGTGTGAGCATCCGGCTGGATATTTTCTAAGTTTAGTCTTAGATAAACAAACACTCCCAAGTTACCCCACAGTTTTCCATGAATGTAATTCATACTACTAGACTTGCTGTTAGTCTCATTTGACCTTTTGACTGACTCAAAGATCACTGTCCAGTTCACCACATTTGTAGTGCTTCAGATTGTGTTTTGCTCCCATTTGTGCATTCAGCTGTTAGAGAGCTGAGAGAGAAACTCTTCTTGAGATTCCTACATTTTGATAGGGAGTCACTTCTGGATCTAGGACTTCTGGTTAGAGGTCCCAGATGATATATGGATGCCTCTCCTCCATCCTCCTGTTCTCTGTCAATACAAAATGGCACAACATCTCTTTACATTTGTTAAAAGATGATGTGATCATACATTAACATACACAGATGGAGATGGGGAAGGTTAAGGTTGATGATGTAGTGAATTTCACTGTGATGCACTGTGGCAATCACAAGACCATATGCTGAGACAGGGTAGCTGAACACAATTACAAGCATTCATGTGGACTAAGTTCCACCATGTTTGAACCACAGTAGACCTGGGCACAAGGAGGACTAGACACAATACAGCAATCATTGTGACATAGCAACATGGGACAGGCATTGTGAAGGGAAATGGAAAATAGGCATTTACAACTGCAATATGCATTATGTATTAACTAATAGCATTTACCCAATTAGCAGACCAGACATCCATTCCTATGGCTGTGATGTCGGTGCATGAATGTCCTATTCCATATACACTTACACAGCAATGCCAGACCTCACCCCTTTTTCACCAGACTTGTCTCACAGGTACATCATCATCATCATCATGTGCTCTTTCCCCACTGAGTAATTTTCATATCTACTACAGTAGGTAACAGAAGCTCAATTGCATACACAATTGTTCACATATGCACCAAGCACATATGTGGAAAAACATGTTTAGTCCTTGTAAATTTGCATGAGCCATACATTATATTCAGCCAACTAAGACACAGGTTCACACACCTATGGTTCTCTTAGGAACTAGTTTATATGAACCATCCAACAATAGAGGTAACAGTGTAATATTTCAAAGAGAAATTGTATTAATTCTCTTGAGCATATAGCCACCAGGCATCACATGGACTTAGCAATTCTGGCGTGCCACACACAACCTGTTTACATATGGATATTGAAGCATCTTTCCTTCCACTAGATGTGAGAGACTATTTATTAAATCACCAACTCACTCACTCCATCATTCTCAGCGTTTTACAAAGGAACGTGTACATGTTTCATCACTCATTCCGATTCAGACTGCCATATGTTAACTCGCGAGAGCAAAGGTACAGTTGATTCAAGAATGAGTCATCCTAGGCATGAAGAATGCACAAGGGGTTTGGGTTTTAGAATCTGCATGAGTGTACCATACATTCATCAACCATACACAACCAGTCACATCAAGGGATTGATATGCATTTGGAGTATACAGCGTGAAAGACATGTCAAGGTGGAAGAAGCAGTATCCAGAATACTGGCGCACAGAAGTTAGGTTTTCCACTTTCACATTTTATTCATGAAATACTCTTATATTCTTCTCTTCCGTTCACTAGGTCTAGCCACAACATTAAAGTATGTTTTAAAGTGGTACCTGTTGTCCAGAGAACAATATATTATCGAATCTTTAAGGGCATTGTTGGGTCATCACATCACACTAGCGACCGCTCTCGGTGGAATCCCCGCTCAACTAATTAGATTTTAAAATATGGCCCAGGAATAGCGTGGGCTCATTAATTTTTAACCAATGAAAACCAAGCGCATACCTCTGCCCTCCCCCAACTCGTTCTAGAACATACGATCTAATAATAGCCCTTCTATTTGGGATGGTCCCCGTTAAGACTTAAAGTATCTTTATGAAATGTGTCGGACTGGGAATGGGGAATTCTGTTCCATCATGCTACACTGTCCATCCACTGATTGCCATTCCTTATCACTTGTGTGATGCGCATTGATCCAAATTTCATCCAAAAACACTATGCCATAATTTTCTTTGCGCATTTCCCTTATTTCACGTAGGCATCTGCTTCTCGTGGCTCCTAAATGCGGTTGCTCGCAAAGAATATTTCTACCTCACTTGTACTTTCTAAAAGTGAAGATAATGTACTTATAATTTTCCACAAAGTTGTTTTGGATAGCTCTATGTTATTGTGTGTATAATGCTCTTGATTAATGAAAGACGAGTGATTGGAAGGGCCGAATGTAAGACGGGCCTGCGCGCCCAATTTGTGACCCTAATAAAGTTGATTTGATTTGATTTGATTTGTTCTTTCACAAACAAACCCTAAGTTTTCTTACAGTCACTCTTTCTTTGGCATCCATAATTTTTATAATGCTGGATAATCCTGGATATAAAATACAAATTTTTTATAATTTTAGGAGTCTCCGTGGCGAAGTGGTCAAGCCTTTTGACTCGGGCTCCAAAGGATGTGGGTTCGATTCCGGGCCTCATCATTCGGTTCAAGAGTTAAATTTTTCGGAGACTTATGTGGGTCGTCGCTAGAGCTGCGGAGTTCGTGCTTTGTGCGATGCTTTCCGCGCTGCGGAAAGAGACCGAGACATATGCGATAGAACCCGGTGCAATGAAGTCGACCCTGTCGACTTTTAAGCGACGTTTTAAAGCATTTTTATAATAGTTCGCCTTATGACATCTTTGTCAAAGCTGTCTACAATAACCTTTCTACCTACCGTTTGGTTATTGCGTGGTGGTTTAATTCCAGATTCTTGCACCCATCGACGAAATGACCGTTTAATCAAACCCAATGCATGGACTGTTTTTTGTTTTCGGAATTTGTAATAGTATAAAACAGTTTCCTGCGATCAGCTTCTTTACAAAAATATGTGTACAACTTCATAGCGATGCTTTGAAGTTTATACATAATTTCGCATTCAATCCAATTGAAAAATATTCACATATATTAATGTTAGCGATAAGTGGTAAGATTTAAAACAATAATAATAACAATAATCAGGTTTCATGAAATAACCCACATTTTGAGACACCTCTGAACAGTCTCAGTTTAAACAGCGCGGGGTTCTTGGCATAAGGCCAATCCCGTGAAAAACGTAAAATATTCAACATTGAACGCTGATTGTCTGGCTACGCTGTAATACATTTAAAATTATGAACTTCAGCTCTGACTCGTAAATTATATACCGCATGTAAACAAACTTTGAAATCTGCTGTAAAATCTCCAGAACAAAAATTGTTTTGTTGGGTGGACATAATGATAAGGTTATATGCTAAATCTCATCATTTTCCTTCAGTTGGTTACTGAGATATGGAATTTTATATTGGGGCAGACAAAAATAAAACATTATAGCTGTATGGCACGGTGTAAACACCGTACTTTTTTGTCACACTGTTTTACCTACAGTTGAAGTTGCCTATGGCTCACATCGTTGAGGTGATAACACAGCATGGTATTGCCGAGTAGTAGCGCAACTGATATTACGTAAACAGATATTGGTGAAAAAGTCGCGAACCAAAGCTTAATAGAATCTAAGACCCTGACGAAGAAAACAGGAGACGTGAGAAGAAGTGCGCCGGACAAACATTTTTCAAGCATAAACAGGAAACCCTTGGCGGGAGACATTTCACGAATGACACCGAAGTTGAATGTGAAGTGAAAACGTGGTTTAGAAAACAAAGCACGCAGTTCTATCCAGCCGGTTTGGGAGGACTGATAAAACGACGGGATAAGTGCAACAAAGTTGGTGGAAATTATGTTGTGAAATAAAGGGACAGAGTATCTATAAAAATAAACTGGTTTAAAGTTGTTATCATCTTTAGTTATTTTTCTACAGCCATTTGTAACTTACTTATTAACTTAGCCTCGTATTTGTACCCCAGTTTACGATGCCAGGCAAAGATCCTCATAAACGCGCTGACGAGAAGAAACCCTGCCCCTTCTAGGGAGTATCCAAAAGATCAGGGTGTGTAAGCTTAAGGCAACACACGTCACCAATTACCCTTTTAAACTCATTACCTTTTTTGTTTCTAATCTACAGCCTAACATCAAACTTTGGCTTATATTTTAAAACATGCTTTATTGGCACATACTTTCGACGTTACTGTAACGGACACCTCTAATTGAAAAGTGGGCGCATTATTTCAATCCAGGTCCTTCCTTAAAACGGGTCAATATTGACGATGACTTACAGTGAATGATAATGACTTGAGTGCGAGCAGGCCAGGTAGAACCCATGCGTAAATACATTCCAGTGCCCCTCCTATTTTCGCTCCTTTTGTTGTCAGACGAACAGATACAATTATACTCCCACTACCTGTCTATGTTTGTACGTTCCGACTGTTAACGGACATAATCGGGTAATTCCCTATAGGGAAATAATCGAGAAAAAACTATTGTCTCTAATAACAAATCTAAGCACACAAGGAAACTGTTAAAAGCAAACATACACCTACACGAACCGTGCTTTCCATTTCACAACATAAAACTAAACCAAAGTTTCAGCACTTCACATATACACGAAAGAAACAATGTGTAAATACCTAAAAAGATCATTTAGTCTTATAAAGAATTGTGGCAAATTCAGATTAACTCCGGTCGCCTTACGTTATATATTTTGTCAGTCTGTAATGGCGAGAAATATTTGGCATAAGCCGCATATGTATGTGGCCCATAGACAGTTTGATCGACTGTTGGAAAGTCCGGGTGTTTCAGAATTGTGAAGTGTTCGCTATATTTGCAGCGCCAGTCAGGGTTTGCGGAAACAGCTATTTTCAAATTGCTGTTGGTTATTGTAGAGTTGGCTCTGGTGGGTCCACATATTATGAAGGAAGTAGAAGTTAATCCAGGATGGTCATGGTGGGGGGTAGGGAGGGCGCGTGGGGTGAGGCAAACTTGTGGCTAGAAACTAAAGCTTCCCGAAGACCAGAGTATAAATTGAAAGTGGCCTCTCATGGCTTGTCTCTTTAATTTGGAGCATCATTGAGGACACCAAACATATCGCAGATTTTATTGAAGGATTTTCTGTTTGCTGTTCTCAAATTACTAATCAAAATGGCGCCAGCAGTGTGCTTTATTAGTCATTTGGTAATATTGTTTAGTTTTTTAAATACATATCATTGTGTCGCACTTAGCCTGTTCGTTGCTAATCCGTTTGCTGAATCGAATAACAATGGCGCATAATCAGTATCATGTCTCTGAAAACTACAATTTGTGGCCAGGTCAAACATCACAGTGGTTTTAAAATAACAACAATGGAAGGCAAGATTCCTGGAAGGCAAAGGAGGGTGACCAACACAACGATGAACATAAGGCATTAGAATCACCAGTGGCATATAAAGGGTTATTTTTAACCGCTGTGCAGTGTTTGGCAATATTGCCGGTCCAAGTTTTGTATTCACCCTCTGTAAAGATCATGCAACGTAATAGGTAAATGCAATACTTGGACCAGAAATATTTTCAAACAGTGCAGTCATTAAAAATACACCCAGTATATGAATCAGGCAAGGGAACTGTCAAAGGATCTAGGAACTTTGTTACGTTGGTGAGATGGACATTCTGCAGAGAAATGATTATGACCATCAGCCGTAGATGTCCAGCTGTGTTGTTTTGTAGGTGTACACGGTACACGATGAGCGCTTGGCCGAGTGTTAATGATGCCTGGTTGTAAATAAACAAACACCCGTGATCTAATCCATTTGTGTTCAAAGGATTTTCTTACACAAGGGGTGAGATGGTCTCCGTGGCTAATTGCTTACGGACGCGATTCGTAAGGCCGCTTACCTACTTTCGAAACAGCTGCGAACGATTTGGCAGCAGACCGCGTTGCGCTGGGTTGTAACGTGCTGGTATGGGAGCCGGTCGTTCAGAAAGCAATGGCAAACTACTGAACGTAAACTTGCCAAGACATCAACAACAGCAGTAAAATGCTGGTGTTGACAGCGATGTCCTGTAAATAGGATATGCAAATAAGGGTGAAATGAAAATCTTAGACTATACAGCTTGTCCTTGTTCTAACGCAATCGACCTTTAACCTTTAGCCCAGCTAATTTAATGCGTGTATAACAAATGATTGCGACAGTGTAACCCTTTAAGACTTTACACTGGCAGTATCAGTAGCTTAGTCGGATGCGGCTTCGATGCCAGCATTTGTCGTTTGCTTCGAGTGAGAAAGACTGGCCACACCTTTGTCCGTACACTCATGGTCAATAAAATGCGATGGTTCTAACACATTGTTATACACGGTTTCTGCTACAGGACTTGGTTTTCAGCGGGCGTGTTGGTGTAGTAGTTAGGACCTTACGCTGACAGCAACATGAGCGCGGTCAGACTAGGCCTGATTAGTCAGCTCTCATTGTTCGCTGAGGGAGGCAAAGGCTGGTCATTTATTCATCCATGCACTCAGATCTACAAATTATGATGGTCAGAAAACATACCCACAGCATGTTCCTGCTGCTTGTATTCATTATTATAGAGGGAGTTACGGTACTAATGTCGTAGAGACAGATTTAGCATGTGTTACTTTCATCATGTAACAAATGCACTGAAGAACGTCGCTCTCATAACAGTCCGCCTTAAAGACTGTCCATCCTTCGTCAGCTCCTCATGCATTTCCATAGCCTGTGTTCAGATAATGTTCTGTGTCCACTGTCCTGTTGGTCGGTTCCTCACTTGTTTTCCATGAACGCTGAAGTCCATTATTGTTCTTTTCAAACCACTGAAGGAAGGAACGAACGAAAGAGCGAACAAACTTTATTTTCAAATGGTTAAGAATTGGGCCCGCAGGCCCTTCTAACATTCTGCCCTTCTATCACTCTCTTTCATACATTATTTCATTCACGCATCATTCAAGGCTAACTGAGAACAACAACAACATAAAAGAAATGCATTATAAAGGCATGGGCAACATGCGAAAATCAATACTACACGACTCAGTAATATTAAGTAATGGTGTGACACTGAGCTAATTGTAGCGGGCAATGTATTTTAGTTTGCGAGACACGATGCTTATTGTGAGCCAATGATTGCTTCGCAGTTTGGATCAGCATGTGACAAACTGATAGAATGGTCATGGGGGTCTCAGTGGCGGAATTTCTTGCACTTCCGAAGATCATGGGATCGATTTCGGGCACCTCCATTCGCTTCACTAGAGCACTTTTTTTTCGGAGACCTCCTGGAGGTCGTCGCTAGAGCTACGGAGTTGATGCTCTGTTCGACGATTTAGGCAGGCCACGCCGAGGAAAGAACATCGAGCGTTCTATAGGATAGAACCCGGGGCAATAAAGCCTTGAATCCTGTTGATAGGATTGTTAAACTAGGTCAGAGATAACAATGACTAGTGAACCTTTGAGTTTATTTGATTTACATGACAAGCAAATGCGGAGGTATTACTGCGCACTCATAGAAGTATAATTAAGTATTACTGATCTGAGGACACACTAGGCAACATAGAACCTGAAAGCCATAGGCATAAGTGAGATCTAGCTGGTAGTGAGACGAAGTGCACTTGTTCCTTCAAAGAGGGTCATCTGAAGACAAAAGGCTGGAATTGCAACGTGTTTGTGGCATCCTATTTTCATATTTTCTAGTGTGGCATCTGGTGGCAACTTCTTTGTTTACTTCTATAGGTGTCGATTCATATTTGTGACTGTAATTCTCATGGGATATCAGTGAGGTGTCTCGCAGTAGGTGAAACCGATGATTTATATGGTCTTCGATGGGTATTCTGTCACTGGGTCACATGGAAGTACCATTCTTATGTTACTGTTGGAAATGTAAAGAAATGCGCGTGGCAGAAACTGTTCAGCCGATGGAATTATGTAAATATTGTATAACAATATCCATAGAAAAGCCAGTGAAGTTATTCTGTTCTAAATATATATGTGAACAATAGATAGAGGTATGAAAACAAGAATACAATGAACAAGAGAAACGTTTATAATAAAAGGAAATGTTTGGAAGTCTAAATAAATTAAATATAGAACCAAACTTATAAAGATGAACTCTAACGTTAAATCATTATAGTTGTATGTATCAGAAACACTGAGCACGACTATAACAACTACTAAACAAACAAGACACATGCATTAATTAAACATGTGCACAATAGAGAGGGCAAAATGGTATGTTATAATTACTAGTGTGAACGTAATGGAGATAACTTAAAAAATACAAGTGACTCAAGCGGCGAGGATTAGACGATGTCCATTAATACCACATGTATTAAGACAAGTATAACTAGAAAGTCTCCATCTACCCTCTATTTCACACTTCCTCCTCCGCCTCCTTTCCCTGAAAGCACAGCGAAACATAGTAATGCACAAAAAGACATCAGAGAATTGGAGACAGCTGATGGATAATATGGGGAGGACATGGAGGGAGAAGAGCGAGAGTGCAAAGGATATGGCGACTTGACATGAGCTTATTCAAGGCCCGTATTCTATTGGGAGATCACAGGTAGCAGACGAAGAAGACAGGACTGTTTAGTAAAATAAAAGTAAAGAACCTCTTTTCATGCCATATATGATTTTGGTTATACTTGTATGGCGCTAGTCCAATATTTTAATTCAATCGGCACTCAATGGGTAATGCGGTCAATATCACAACGGCCATTTTTACTTCCCATAATATTTTACAGCACCCATTTAAAGCTTGGTCGATCTGGGATATTAGGTCACTAAAACAATCCCCGCGTGGACATGGGGATTCGAACAGATGACAATGAAACTGACAGGCCAGCGTGCTAGCCACTGTATCACTGTAGCTTCTACTCATATAGCTCTGCAAGCAATTATATTTCAACTTGTAATATGCGTTCTAGAGAGCCACGGTTTGATGGTACATTTTGGCGCGATGCTTTACTGACATATTCAATTTGGACTCCCTGCCATCATTATGTGATTTAGTACCATAACTGGACACGATGTCAAGAGTTGACCGAAGAATTGTAACAAGAAAGACAGACTTTTCAATGGCAATTAATGTGTCAGAAAGACATCCATAGGGATAAGGATGTGTCGACATTACGAGGCACGTAATTACCATGGTTTTCTAGCATTTAAATTTTTTAAACAATAAACAGCAAATCAAGTGGGAAGGCGGTGAAAGTTTAACCATCTGTGGAGAACGATTACTCTTCTTCTTCAACCTTTTGTGTAATTTAAAGTGTTCAACTTCATCTAACAGATCCTTTGGAGAACGTGGCTCTCTCACGGCCGACGAAATAAATTGCACACTTAATTTGTCAGCGAAGCAACAGAAACACAGAGGGTAAAGAGAATCATAATCCAGTGCTGGCCTATAGCATTCACATTGTTATATGTTAGTTAGTCGCGATACAAACTTCACGGCAAAGAGCTTCCCCATAATGCTCCATTCCTGTACCAGTGAATATTACAGAAAATACTTCACATTGCCCCATGCGAAACGTGAAACAGACAGGTGTCTCGAGAAAACAACAGCCCGCACATGTATACACAAAAGTCAGCCACGAAAAATATAGTTCATCGCCGATGGAAGCGGCAGTCACTAGAAAACCAGCAGCCACACATTATTGCTTAAGGCAAACCAAATTTGTTCAGTAACCAGCAACCGTCATTTTTCCGAACATGTAGTTCACGATACAAACAACTACGGACAGATGTAAAAGCACTCCACATGAAATTCCCAGCTCACGTACTTAACTCAGGAGCAGGGCGACGGAACCACGCACTACTTGTCCAGCACGAGGGAACACTACAGAGGCCTTAGCAGTTCTACTGCCTAACATACATGCTGAACGGGAAGTTGTTATATGTATTACTGTGTAGTATTTAATCATATAATCACTTATTTTAAAGTGTTACCGTTCTCTCTATGTGCTAATCAATCCAGCAGGCGCGCGCGCGCGCACACACACACACCAATATATATTTAAGTATGTTCAAAATGCTTGAGTTTCTACAGTTACTTGTAACTTACATGATTGTTTAATGTTTCAGGTGCTTATAATAGGGGTTACGAGTGTCTCTGCTCTTCCATATAATAACCAGGTAAGACATCCATTCACCCTACTTACCACCTACCTATCTTCCTGCCTACGTGCCCGTATATCAAGAAACGTAAATACCTATTGAAACCCCTTCCCTATCCCTATTCTTACATAACCAGGCTAAAATAACACCTGCCTGCCCGCATGCCTGTCTGTCTTCACGCATGTCTGTATACCTGCCATCTTGTATGTCTATCTACCTAACTGCCTAATTGACTATATGTCTGCCTATTGACCGTCTGTCTGCTTTACCTGCCTGTCTGTATACCTGTCTGTATTTCGATCCTTCCATTTCTTTGATTGGCAGACTGCTTGGCGGTCTTTCTGTCCTCCTACCCACCTATTCGTCTTCCATTCTCTCTGCATGTCTGCCTGTGTGTGTTTATATTTATTTGTCTGTCTGTATGATTATTCTTCCTGACTCTCAGCTTGGCTGTCTGACTGTTAGGCTGCATGTCTGACAATTCACTTAGTTGCTCTAACGTACACTACTCAGACTTTCTTGTCGTTATTAATCCGAATATATGTCTGCCTAATCGAATGCTCAATTAATCAGTGAGTTTAGTTATTTGTGTCTATATGTCATGTTCTTTCATGACAATAGACATATGGGAGTTGATAGATAGCACGTTGACTTATAAACATTGTGTTGTACGTTCAAAGCACACTTAAGGGACGTCTCGAACTACACAAATTAGAAAATTAATTTCTCTGAGTCCCTGGGATGGAAAAAACACCGTAAAGTTAAATGATCTACTCAACCTCATAATACTGTACCCATGTATGTGGGCCAAGTGTACTACTGTTAAATCTACTTTATTTAGATAATGCGGTCAAATATGTTTGTTTAGTCCAGGGGTGGCCAACCTTTTCAGCAAGCGGCCCAAATTTCAGAAATAATATTTCCTGCAGGGCCACGCACCTAATTTTTTTTTGTTTTTTGGTTAATTAAAATAAACAAGCAAGCGTGCTACAGACTCGACCACATAGTCGCTTCCCACTCTGCGGGCCACAACATGACTCCCGGCGGTCCTCATGCGTCTAGTAAGACCTGCGTTTAGTCAGACCTGTCCACTGCCAAGTCCCTGTGTTAATGGCAGTAAGGTTGTTTCACAGTAATGTTTCCATTCCTATTATGTTAATCTGAATGAAGATAGTTAACTGTAATGCCCCTGTTCCTATTATGTTAATCTCAGTGAGGCTATTTCACTGTAATTTCCCTATTTGTATTATGTTAATATAAGTGAGGTTATTTAATTCTAATGCCCCTATTTGTATGATGTTAATTTTTTTATTTTTTTTTGCATATCCTTTACAGGACATCGCTATCAACACCAGCATCTTTCAGCTGTATGTTGATTCCTTGGCAAGATTACGCTCAGTAGTTTGCCATTGCTTTCTGAGCGGCCGGCTCACATACCCCGTAAAGTTATCGATGCGATTCGAACCACTGCTGATTCTCACCGTCATCACGTTACCCACGAGAGTATACGAGATTACGGAGAAAAGTCATAACCTCTAAGCCACGAAGCCGGCATTATGTTAATATAAGTGAGGTTATTTCATTGTAATTTCCCCGTTCCTTTTAATGTTAATCTCAGTGAGGTTTGTTCACTGTAATGTCCCTATTTCTATTACGTTAATATCAGTAAAGGTATTTCACTGTAATGTTACTGTTTCTATTGTGTTAATATCAGTGAAGTTATTTCACTTTAATGATCCCGATCCTATTGTGATAACATCAGTAAGGTTATTTCACTGTTATGACCCGGGTTCTATTATGTTTATAATTTAATGTACTTATTTTTTTGTTTCTTCCACAGCAAAACAGTATGGGTAAGAAATATTCCAGTTACTCAGCTTTTGAACGATCTCTGTATCGAAATGTATCGTATATCCTTCCATACGACCACTATACTGAAAGTGGCCAAGAGCACTTTCTTTCCATGACAGTGGATTGAGCTATACTCAAGCAGTGACCTTCAGTACGGTTTTTGGTATCTACCCAGCCTCCTAAAGTGGATACTGGATACTTTTCAGAATTTCTCTTTTCTTTGTTGATATAGATTCCTTCATACCACCATCTCATTCCATCAAACATCATGTCTCATGATCTGCATTATCTTTGTTTTTGCAATGTCAATATATGAGTTGTGATTTTCACTATTTTTATTTTTATTTATTTTTTTTTTGGGGGGAGGGGGGGGTGGGGGTTGGGGGGGAGGGGTTATAGTATGAGGTTATAGTTTTTCTATACCATTCTGTGATGTAGATAGTAATACTGTATCATCAGCATGTCGGATCTCTGGTATTTCATGACCACCGATATTTAGGGCATCATATGGTTCCTTGGTTATATAATATCTGACATTTCTCATTATATTTTCAGCATACAGGTTAAATAAACAGGGGGACAGCACACGTATACGTTGCTGCCAACTAAAATTTTCAAATGTATCTGTGTGCTTTTGTTTAGATTATCTGGGACCCTCGCCGGTTCTAAGGAGTAGCAGACCATGTCTGATTTTAACATGAATTCTCAGGATCTCAGACGTAACAAGCGGTTGGTGTCATATTGACAATATCGTCACCTGTGTTACTTTATACCACCACCGCCATCATCATCAACTGCCCTGCTGTTTGACTTGGGGTATCACGATTCTACACATCTCGCAATCACCAACATAAATGTATCAATGATTGTGTTGACATTATTCCTGGTCATGATGAACGGTTGTCAAGAATCTCCTGTCTCTGTCTTCTTATATTTACTTTTACATACATCTTTCCAGTTGTTACACCATATGCCCGGTTTTCTCTTCTCATAATGTAGTGAAGAAATTGTTGACTACTTTTTTTTATGTTTGACATATGTAAATACATTATTGTTTCAAACAGGGTGATCGAAAAGATCTCGCTCATTGTTTTAGAGGTTTAGTAATATGATTATAGAGATTTAGTAATATGATTTTAACAGATTATGATACGCTACTTTTGAAAGCAAAATAGCTTTTTTTTAAAAATAACCACAACAAGGAATAATGCACAGACGAACTGAAATCAGAAGAAGAAGTAGACCATATAAACGATTCTCATCTCATATCATCTTGTTCCTCTTGTATCTTGTGGTGTAGAAGTGACGTATAAACGGCGGGAAAATGCCCGTTTATGGGCTTCATGTATCGAGATTCCCATGTACTCTGCTATTCTCTCTCTCTCTCCATCGTTTACACGGTCAGGCTCTTCTTCTGCTGAAATGATTGACAGAAGACAAAACACAGTCACTGAAAATCTCGATATATGAAGCCCATATATGGACTCTCCCGCTGTTTATGCTTCACATCGACAGCGCAAGATACAAGAGGAACAATATAAAAATATATGAGATGATGATCATTCAGTACAATGCAGACTATGATAATTCCACAACCCTTTCTGTGCTATGAGACATATGTGTAATGAATGTTTGATATCTTCAGCAAATCCTGGGCTCAACCCTTGCCGAAATCTAAGATGTCTCAATGGAGCTTACTGTGATACTCTCTACACGGGCATCGCTCACTGCAAGTGTCGGCCTGGCTATAGTGGGAAGCAATGCGAGATTGCCGACGGTAAGTTTTGATCACAAAATATCCGATAGTCAGCGGTGTCTGCTTCTTATGCCACCATCACCATCATGTGTCATGCGATAAGCGGGAGTGGGGAGGGGGGGGGGGACGCTCATGATACTCCATCTTACAAAACTTGAATAAGTTACGTTCTCTTGTATCGATTACATTAAATGACCAAGCCATCCAAGTAATTATATATTTGTATTCCTCCTGCTCTTTTCCCATCAGCTTTACCAGTTGTCACTAAATGTGCGTGTTTAATATTCCTGACAACCAGGCCAAAAATAATCTTGATGTCTATATCTAATTTATTTAGTCAGTTTACGGTTTTCATTTGTTGCTCGTAGAACAGTTTCATTTGGTTTTCTGTTCGTCCATGGTATTCCTTGCATTTTATTCATAGGCTGCATTTTTCCATTGCCTATATATATATATATATATATATATATATATATATATATATATATATATATATATATATATATATATATATATATATGTGTGTGTGTGTGTATGTGCGTGCGTGTGTGCGTGCGTGCGTGTGTGTGGTGTGTGTGTGTGTGTGTGTGTGTGTGAAGAGAGAGAACAAGCCAAAAACCAGTAAACCAAGTGCTTGAGAAAAGACGCTGGATAGTAGATGATTTTATTATTTTATTTTTGTTGATATATCCTTATTTACAGGACATTGCAGTCAATCAACACCAGCATTTTTCAACTGGCAAGTTTTACGTTCAGTAGTTTGCCATTGATTTCGGAACTACCGGCTCACATACATTTTCGTTAGAAACCAACGCGACGCGATCCGCTGTCGAATCTCGCGCAGCTGTGTTTCGTACGTGGGTATACGGGATTACGAACAGCGCTCTTAACCCCTTCGTCAGGGAGACGGACAGTAAATACTCTGAGAAAAACTGAGAATATTATAAACAGAGAGGCCTTTGTTTGAAATCAACAAGGCAAAAGAAATACAGGAAGGCCTCAAAACACATGAAGAAAGGAAGAGAAGAAGAAAGACAAATTAATAACACGAGTAGAACATGGACGCAGCTGCACGGGATAGCTAATGACTGGAGGGCTTGGGGTGTGTTGGTTTAAGATTTGTGTCAAAGTGGGTGGAAGGGGGTGGGGGACGATAAAAAGTTCATGAAGCAGATATATACCCCCTTGTTCTTTTCACCCCAGTCTTGCCAGTTATCACCAAGTTCCCCCGTGTATTCCTCCTATGATGTGCCCCAAAAGTATTGACAGTCTACATCTAATTTCCCTAATCACTATTTCTATATGTATATGCACAAACATACACAAACACATTCATTTATACAGAATCAACGTATTTTTCAATGACAGTTCGAGGAAGGACCCCGTGTGACAATTTCCGATGCCAGAATCGTGGACGGTGTCTGATCAACAGGTCAAACGTGCCATACTGTGAATGTCCGACGGGATTCACCGGTCAATTGTGTGAAATTACGGATCGTAAGAAAACTTGTTTCTTTAAGTCTCTGTTGTATTGTTGTTCTTAACGCCTTGTTTTATAAGTCAAAATGCATCATCATGTGCCCTGCCAGCTGGCGTAGGCGTTCATGTTTCTCCTCAGATCTCAGTCTTCGGTGTTCTGGATCAACTAGGATGATAATACTCTTCCATGCCACCATCTCAATCCATCCAACATCATTTCTTTCGGTCTGCCTCTGCCACTTTTCCTACTGACCTTTCCACTGATGTTTTCCAATGCCTCTATTCTCATCACATGACCAAAGAAAACTGTTTGTGTCTATGTTATTGCTGTATATTATGTTATAGTTTCATTAGCCTCTTTCATGCCATCATTGATAGGTAACTACTTTGGCAGTCCGAGAAATTCGCAACATTCGCCACAGGAACCACATCTCTGTTGCTTCTAAGTTCTTCCTAGTTTATTAATTTACGTTCCAAGATGCACTGTCATACAGCACAACAGGTTCTATATAGCATATACCATTTACATAATGTTATTACATTTTGACTCTGAATATATATATATATCTCTTTCAGCATTACTAACAAGCAGAATGTATGTCATTAATTTATTAGATTTGTTGTTTACATTCGTGTAAATCTTAAAAACAAATTTAGACATAAAACAAGATAATGACATCTCGGGGAATTATATGGTATGCATTCTTCTCATTTATAAATCGTGTGCTATGCCGATAAGCATGAGCGGTCATGTTTTGCCATCTCACGCGATCACCAGAAGCGTGGACTATACCACGGGACTAAGCCATCCAGGTATTTACTTCTCTGCCTCCTAGTTCTCTTCCCCTCGATCTTGCCAGTTGCCACTAAGTTCTCGAATACCTTATATATATATATATATATATATATATATATATATATATATATATATATATATATATATATATATATACACACCTACATTTGATGCATTTATTTTAGACCTCTCTCTTCTGGTTGTTGTGGTGGCGTAGTGGCTAGACGCTGGCCTATGATCATGGGTTCGATCCCCATCGGAGTGGACTCGAAATTTTACAAATGGACCTCGGGTCCCAGGTCCCAGTCTAAAATTGGTACCAGGAAGTGTCTTGGGAAGTAGAGGTGGCTGGTATGACACTGACCACATAACCCACCGAGAGCTGATTGGTCTACAAAATTGTGGGTCCAACACCCAATTCACCTTAAGGCATGGTAGAGGGACCTATTCTGACTTACTCTCTTACTAGAATATGTGATTGCCTAATACTTCAGACCCCAAAGGCAATATTTAGCATTGTGTTGCCTTGTTTTTGGTACAATCCGTTTGTAGCTTTGTCCAACTCTCTATAGAATCTACATTCTTCTATTTCATCGTCATAAGCAATGTGTTATTAAGTGTTGATGTTTCAGTGTTAACGATATCCTGGACATTCGTGTATTTCTTTAACTCATTGGAACAGGAC
>JACEFZ010023062.1:65000-157500 GCA_014155875.1 Cepaea nemoralis | reverse complement strand
GTAGTAGTAGTAGTAGTAGTTGTTTTGTCGTAGTAGTAGTAGTAGTAGTAGTAGTAGTAGTAGTAGTAGTAGTAGTAGTAGTAGCAGCAGCAGCAGCAGCAGCAGTAGTAGTAGTAGTAGTAGTAGTAGTAGTAGTAGTAGTAGTAGTATTAGTAGTAGTAGTAGTAGTAGTAGTAGTAGTAGTAGTAGTAGTAGTAGTAGTAGTAGTAGTAGTAGTTTGTTGTTGTTGTTGTTGTTGTTGTTGTTATTGTTGTGGTAGTGGTACTCGAAGAAGTATTAGCAACAGTAGTAATAGTAATGAGGAGCGGCTGGTTGAGTGGCTAGATTGTTGGGTTCTCCTTCAGGAGACCCGTATTCGATTTCTCGGTAAGGTGCGTGAAAAAAAAGAAACCCTTAACCTGTTTACGACGACTGCACTAGCCATGTATCCTTAATTCCTTAGACTCAAGGCTTTCAATGTTTATGTTGTCTAGTGTGTCCTCTAGTCTCTACTTCCTTCCTACACTTCTATGAGAACCAAACAATGAACTGTGACCTCGAATGGCTCTCCCATTTATGTGAGTGGCACCTTGCAGTCTTGACAGACCAAACTATGTGGATTGGAATTTGGCCAAAATTCCAACTCACAATGTCAGGGCAGAGCTTCAGAGAACATGTGGTGCCCAAACGACATGTTCCCTCTCTCGGCCTAGCCTTGCTTGATCCAGATAAAAGGATAACCAGTACGTCTGGAACAAGGTAGGCTGCAGACGCTAGCGACTCAGTGTCAAACCTCCGAGATCTCGCCTCCACGAGCAGGAGGCGAACGATGGCCAGACCCTAACCTTTGGGACTTAGAGACCAATTTATGTACACAATTATTTATTGCCCACTGTCCTATTCGGGCGCCTTTGTCTTATAATCCGTGCCAAGTGGCGTTTGTGATCATGTCTGCCCACCGCCTTCTGTCTCTTGTGCTGTGAATCATTTCTGAGACCGACGTTCCTCCATGCTAGGATGCCAAGCTGTCCAACATCTTTTCTCTTGGTTTCCCCTGTCTCTCTTCCCATAGAACCTTCCCGTTTCCGAAGCCACGTAAGGGCAAATGCTATGACGTTTGTCGAAAGGTGGGGTGATCATGTACTCGAATTTCCTCCAACCCGGGGATTTAAATAAAAACATTTGCCCGTTCTCCCAGGTCTATCCACACTAAAATGAGTACCTTGAAATACTTTGGGAAGTAAAGGCGGCTGGAATGACAATTACATTACCCACCAAGTAATGATTGATCTATAAATAAATGGGACTAGCTCCACATACTCAATATTCATGAAGGTGTAGAAGAGGGTCGTTTAATGTTTGCTTACAGTTCATTAAAATATGATAATTGCTAATCAGATATTGCAGCTGTTTCAGATTTATGATATTGAATTCTCTCAAGGAACGGAATTACTGCATTTTTATAAATCAATAAAACCATGTATGGATTGTGATAAAAGTTACTTGCATATTCTTTACAGGACGTCGCAGTTAATCACATCATTTTTTGGCTGTTTGTCATTTCTTGGCAAGCTTAGGTTCAGAATTTTTCCATTGCTTTCTGAACGACCGGCACTCGTACTATGGTATGAAAATTAACGCAATGCGGTCTGCTTCCAAATCGCTCGCATATTTGTTTTTCGAACGTGGCTTGTGGGATTACGAGTTGCGTCCATAACTCCTTCGCCACAGATCCGGCAGTAAAATTGTGGGATTGGGATAAATAAACCATATAATGTCTGGATGTTGATAAATAAACCATATAATGTCTGAATTATGATAAATAAACCATATAATGTCTGGATTGTGATAAATAAACCATATAATGTCTGGACTGGGATAAATAAACCATATAATGTCCAGATAAATCAACTATACAATGTCCAGATTGTGATAAATAAACCATAAAATGTCTGGATTGTGATAAATAAACCATATAATGTCCAGATTTTGAATAAATCAATCATATAATGTCCAGATTGTGAATAAAGAAGTCATATACATGGCATGCCGGTCTCCCTGGCCTAGGAAGTTAACAAATTTCTCCGTAATCCCGTATATTTTCATGAGTAACGTAACTTGCGCGAGAATTGGTAGTGGTTCTCTCCGCGTCAGTAACTTGCGGGGTATGTGAGCCGGTTGTTCAGTAAGCAATAGCAAACTACTGAGCGTAATCTTTCCTAGTACATCAACAGCAGCTGAAAAATGCTGATGTTGAATGCAACGTCCTGTAAGGGATATGCAACATAACAACAATTACATGGCATGTTAGTCGCCTCAAAATTTTCTACACCCGCTCCCTAAAATGATAAAACTTACTGCGACCCTCTAGAAATATCCCGTTTAAAGAAGCCTTCACGCGTGTAATGTACTCATGTATGTGCCGTTTAGGTCTTGATTTTGCTTAAAGTATTACTCAAACGTACCGGCACTGTGGTTTACAAGCAATGAACGCGTTTCACAAATCCCCCACATAAACAGGCAGAGATTTCGAAATCAGCTGCAGACGATGTGGAAAAAAAAGTATGTCTTGCTTTGATTTAGATGAAATGAGCGTCAGTAATACAGAAAGCATTGGCAAACAACTGAATGTAGAAAATTGTCTGGTAAATCACAGTTATAGGATGGTGGGGTCGATTGCGATGTCATGTAAAAGAAATCCAACTAACTTTATTATTCAAACTCTTCCCTGAAGCACTAACATCATTAAAGGGTTTCCAGATTAACCTACGATTCGAACATGCAACAATTAAGGCCTCAGTCAACAATGTTTACATATGTATTGTTACTCTTACAGGCTCCGAACACACAGACATGTGGACGACTGGGCTGTCAGCGGGATATTGACTGCGCTGGGGACCTAAAATGTTGCGAGTTCTGCGGGAATAGGTGCACGAAACCTGTAGACCCTGATGGTATGTACAAATATCTTGGACAAGTCTGCGAGTATCTTTAAGACAGGGATTACCCTTCGTAACGCAATAAGCTTTGAACATCTAGTAGTATACGCAGGAGAAGATAAGAGTGTCTTTAAGTCACGGGCTACACTTCTTAACGTTAAAAGCATTGAGCCTTTGGTAATATACTCAGGAGAAGTTAAGAGTGTCTTTAAGTCAGGGATTATCCGTCTTAACGTTATAAGAGATGCGCATTCGGTAGTATACACAGGAGAAGGTCAGAAAGTGTCTTTAAGTCAGAGATTATCCGTCTTAACGTTATAAGCTTTGAACATCTAGTAGTACACACAGGAGAAGGTCAGAGAGTGCCTTTAAGTCAGGGATTATCCTTCTTAACGTTAAAAGCATTGAGCCTTTGGTAATATACTCAGGAGAAAATCAGAGAGTGTCTTGGGAATTGAAGGCGGCCGGTGAGATACTGACAACAACTTCCTTCGAGTGCCGGTTGGTCTAGACCCGTGGTTCTCAACCTTTTTTGGTCCATGCACCCCTTCTCCATACGTTCATAATGTCATACCCCCCCCCCCCTCTTTTCGTATTTCCTCCCTATAAATCCCCGTAAATTTGGAAGCTAAATTTAATAACACATACTAGAACAAGTCTAGACATCTAAACAAAGCGTGATGTGTGGGTCTACTTACGTTATGAAACGAATTTCAGAAGGGTGAGAAGTACAGAACTGTAAAGTATGGAAGAAAAAACAATATCAAGTAATCGGTTCTTGTATTACAGCGATCTTCAAATAATCTTAATTCCCTCCACTTACTTTACTTTACTTTACTTTACTTTACTTTATTTTACATTACTTTACTTTACTTGCTCACTCACTCAATTTCTTACTTACTTACTTTCTTACTTACTAACTTACTTACTTACTTACTTACTTACTTACTTACTTACTTACTCACTCACTCACTCACTCACTCACTTACTTACTTACTTATTATTTACTTATTTACTTACTTACTTACTTATTTACTCACTCACTCACTCACTTACTTACTTACTTATTATTTACTTATTTACTTACTTACTTACTTACTTACTTACTTACTTACTTACTTACTCACTCACTCACTCACTCACTCACTTACTTTTTTACTTACTTACTTGAAAATAAGAGGGAAGTATTTTTTACATCGGCTCACTTTGAACTCGAGTGTTGCTCACACACGTACTTCTAGTGCTAATAGCTGCTACTACGAGTACTAAGGAGTGCACTGGACTGATTTTTGCGTATAGGTTAGCTTTCGGTGTTACTAGTGTCCCGTACGATCAGGTGTAGCCACTCCGACTTCTCAGGAACTAGTAATTTATGTCCCCAAGTATATAGCAATATACGCATGTTTAAGTGTCATTACACCAGGCTTTGAACTTTTCTCTTCTTCTTCATCTTCTTATTCTTCTGCCTATCATTTCCCACCGGAACACCAACTCAAGTAAATTTCTTCATTACTAATTGGATTTTGCAGCTAAAGCTGTGTACATGATGTGGACACCAGTCTTTTTCATAGTGACGCTGTAATCACTAAGATAATGCAATAACACTACACAGAAGTATAACTTTGCTTGAAAGTCATAGAACACGAACGAATGAACATTCTTTATTTTCAAAGGGTAACAAATTTGGCACGCAGGCCCGTATTACATTCGGTACTTTCAATCACTCATCTTTCATTCATCAGTTGTGAATGTTACGTTCACGTAGAAATCAAAAAAAATAAATTTCATTCTTCTCTTCTGTCACTCTCTGTCATATATTATTTCATTCACACATCATTCATGGCTAACTGAGAACTGCAACAATATAACAGTTGTGCATTATAAAGGCATGGGGAAAATGCAAAAATCAATGATGGATGTAGCATGAACAATAATGTCATAGGTATTGGTTGGCTTTCATACAAGTAAATATATGAATCCTACACCCGAAGAGGCACCAAAGACAATAAAACACTTTAATGATAATTTAAGTTTTTTATTTTTTTGGCTTAGTATTGTGTGGTTAAATGCACTCCTTAAAAAAATTATTATGTAAGTGTATAGTTTAATAAAATGTTATATATGTATTTCTTACTAAATTAAGGTGGTAAATTATGGCCTATTGAACTATGGTATACATGTTTCTTACTATACAAGCGGATAATACAGTACTGACTGCAGACAATGAACAAGGTCTGCAACATTTAGTCGATACGGTTATTGTGCACAGTGAACAACTAGGGTTAGAATTAAATTTTAAGAAGACACAGATTATGGTCGTCACTAGGAAGAAAGAAATACCACAATGTAATATACGGGTAAATGAGAATATTCTTAAACAAATGAAGCGGTACAACTATCGCAGAACTGTCATACCATCTGATGGGAGGTGCCTTGAAAAGATTAGAACACAAATCGCTATGGCAAAGGTAGTATTTTGCGAAATGGAAAACATACTTATCAATAAAACGATATCAGTTGCAGTGATAAAAAAAGTGGTTGAAGCGCAACATAGAACCTGTCAATTGGGCAGTGGGGAGCATTTTGTGTGATATTCACTGGCACAGGAACGGAGCATAATGGGGACGACCCGTTGCTGTGAAGTTGGAACTGCGACTAACTAACTAACTAACTAACCTGTCAATTTTGTATGGATGTTAGACGGCGACAATGAGTGAGCAGACAACTGAAAAACATCTAGTGGCAGTGGAAATGTGGTTTCTGAGGAAAGTGCAAAGCATATTATGGACAGACAGAAAAACCAATGATCATGTCCTACAAGAAGCAGATAAAAACCGTTAACGGCTTACAGAAATTAGACGTAGACAGTCAAAAAGTTTTGACACTTTAGAAGAAGAAATAAATTAGAGAACTTAGTGACAATTTGTAAGATCGAGGTGAAGCGAACACGGGGAAGTAAGAGAAGTAAATACCTGGATGGTATGGCAACGTGGCATGGTTGAGACAACAACACTGAGACCAGATCCACAACTCTGGTTATAATCGTGTAAGATGGCGAAACAAGACCCCCTAAGCTTATCGGCATAGCACATGATGATGATGATGGCAATAAAAGCGTAAAGGACTCTTTTCGATACCTTGAGGTCTATTGGGTGCATGGTAAGTAAAACGTAAATGCCAGTAACACGGAAATGTCAGTAAAACGTAAATGTCAATAACACGTAAATGTCAGTAAAACTTAAATGTCAGTAACACGTAAATGTCAGTAACACGTAAAGGTCAGTAACACGTAAATGTCATTAACACGTAAAGGACCATGTTTCTTTGAGGAGTATTGGGCATATGGTGCTGGGCATAGACGTTTATAAATCAGTCAGTATCTATTTCCGACTGGGTCGACCTGGAAGCTGAGGTAAATTTGTATTAAATACACCACCTCTTTGGGGATTCGAACAGCTTACCACCACAGAGGCAAGTGTGCTAGCCACTATGCTACTACGGATCTTACAATATTATAACTAACATCTATTTCTTTCAAAATACATCTCCACAGTTCGTCAGGGCACACTATGCGAGAACTATGTTTGCAACAATGGAGGGCGATGTTTGGTCAGAGGCACAGAAGCTTACTGCGAATGTCCTACTGGCTTTTCTGGAACACGGTGTGATTCTAGAGCAGGTGAGCTTGAATTGACACGTGCGTGAATCCGAAATAAGAAATAATGTTACATTGCCAGATTGTGTTCTCCGTAAGGCGTTATTTTAACCATGGCCATAGAGTCTAATGCACACTATCTGTCGTCTGTGCTTGAGTGGTAACGAATAACGAAGACACAAGCAATACATTGGACGATTTATTGCCTAACATATGTCTGTGCTTTATTTGGTTATTTCGGGATTTGAAATTTAAATATTGAGCACAACCCACTACTGGCAACGCTGATCGTATTCTGGTATGAACTTAAGGCCTATCCATGTCAATATGGAAGCACTATACACGAGTTTCGCCCTCGTTTGAGCTCGTCAGTAGTGCATATCCCTGACCGGATCCGGAAACAAGCCCCGGATCACCGACGTGTGAAGCGGGTATGTAACCACGCGGCACACGTTGGACACAGCCAAATTATCATAACAGAATATCACAACGTCACCCATCGTAGGTTATGCTCAAGATAACGTGGACGTGGATAGGCCTTAGGTTCATACCAGAATACGATCAGCGTTGCCAGTAGTGGGTTGTGCTCAATATTTATATTTCTGTTCATCTTGTCGGGTGCATACTGCAGAAATCACACAGCATACAATAAAGTAATTAGATAAATCTTTCAAGTTGAAATATACACATATTTGCGCAGTAATTTCAATTGTCTGCCACGGTAATTTTAAACTGACTATCATATCTTTCAGTTTGCACAATGCAATTCTATGCAGATTAATCTTGATGGCTTTTGCGATCTTTAACAAGCGACTATTTTGTGTGTTAAACAACACACGGAAAGCATTGTCCCTATGAATCACGTAACCGGTTTCCAAATTGATAATGTCTTCGTTATTTAAATTCACTAGGGGAAAACACAGTTCATAATCCCCACATACTGGGTTTTAAGTCATTCGTAAGCAGTTTGGGAGCAAATCTCTTAGCGTTGATGTTCATAGCGAACACGGGGAAGTAAGAGAAGTAAATATCTGGATGGTATGGCCACGTGGCATGGTCGAGACAACAACACTGACCAGATCCACAACTCTGGTTATAATCGTGTAAGATGGCGAAACAAGACCCCCTAAGCTTATCGGCATAGCACATGATGATGATGATGGCAATAAAAGCGTAAAGGACTCTTTTCCATTCCTTGAGGTCTATTGGGTGTCTCTCTGTCTGTCTGTCTGTCTGTCTTTCTGTCTCTCTCTCTCTCTCTCTCTCTCTCTCTCTCTCTATCTATCTATCTATCTATCTATCTATCTATCTATTTTTCTGTTTGTGGCTTGGTATGGAGGTTGGCCGTTCAGAAAACAATGGCAAAAAACTGAAAGTAAAACTGACTAAAAACATCACACATAGCCAATAAATGCAGGGGTTGATTGCGACGTCCTACAAACAGATTTGCAACACATGTGTTTACACATCTAACAAACAACAACACGCACACATAAACTGCAACGTGTTATTTAATTCTACCTCGTAAAGATCGAAGAGTATAAGACAAAACCTAGTTTAATGGTTAGTCAACAAAGATTTCCTTATTAAAATGTTCTGGTTGGTAAAGTGTGATTGTTATGTATTGATTGGTTCATGTTCTTGTGATAATTTTATTCCACGACAATTCATCATCCATAATATTTCTTAATCCATGATATTTCTTAATTAATGATATTTTTCATCTGTGATATTTCATAATCCATGGCATTTCTTAGACATGCAATTCTTTAGTTAATGGTGATTCTAAGCCCACAACTTTTCGAGGTTCTTGACATTCATAACACATTTATGTTTTGGTCCTTAACATAACGGGGTGTGTACATGGTTTTAGGTGTGTGGTACTGTAGCCCCAAGGCAAATAATACCGTTGAGGTACGATGTGCTAGGTCCTCATATACTCTAGGTCACTCATCTCATCTCATCATGTTCCTCTTGTACCTTGCGGTGTCGAGGTGAAGTATAAACATCGTGAGAGTGCCCGATTATGGGCTTCGTATATCGACATTCCCATGGATTCTGCAATTCCCTCCGTCCAACGTTTACGTGGTCGGCCTCTTCCTCTGTTTCCATCTGGTCTGTACATCATTGCTTGTTGTGGTATGCTGTTGACTGGTAACCTACTTGCATGGCCAAACCATTTGACTTGCTGCTTTCTAATAAAATCTAGTGCTGCTTTAACCCCCACTTTAGTCCTGGTTTCTTCATTTCTGATCTTATCTCTTCTTGATACGTTGAGTATTCTTCTCAGGAACGTCATTTCTGTTGTTGTGACTCTAGGTCACGACATAATGAAATCGGATGGTCATTTTTCTTCCTTTCCTACCAATACCCATAGTATTATGAAAACCGTATGGTGCCTATTCTAAGAGGTAGGGTGGACCCTGAGCCATTTAGGATTCAATCAAAATGATCCTGCCTCGACTGGGAATTGAAACTTGACCATTGCTTTGGTGTGCACGGTTAAAATGTTCAGTCGGTTCGCAGAAATTGTCTAATGACTACGGGAGTGATGGCGCTTCACAACGCCAGACCCCATTTGGCTCAATTAATTCCGGGTAAAATTGTTCACATAGGGTGAACATATCTTGAACATCTGGCTTACAGCCCCGACTAGCCATGATCGACACCCACCTCTTTGGTTCGCTAAAGCGTCACCTTGCTGTTGACGAGGATGTAGAACGTGAGGTGCGAACGTAACGAAGCTAGCAGCCCAAAGACTAATATGGTGCAATTATAAAGGGACTGATAAATTATGGGATAATTGGATCAATGTTAGCTGAGATTATGTTGTGAAAAAGAGAGATGTAAGCACATATAATACACATTTCATCTCGTAGTTTTAACTTTTTTTTTCTACACACTATGTTGTGATTTTACTTCCTGACGTACCATAGTAACATCATGAATATTATATCAGCAAAGTATTTGGGCAATTAATACAATGCGCCTGCTACAAGAGAGAAAACGTGCACTCTCTCACAAGACAGTAACGGTCAAGAATATAACCTATGCAGTTGCCTTCATGTTTTCACCGGCTAGAAAAACACAGGCTGAACAAACAGAGGCATATAGAAATGTTACTTTGTTTTGTTTCTTATATTTCTTCTTGTCTAGCTATCCTTTTCTCTACCTCTCTCTCTCTTTATCTGTCTGTCTGCCTCTCTCCCTCTCTGTCTGTCTGTCTGTCTGTCTGTCTGTCTGTTTGCGGCTTCTGTCTGCCCATCGATCTATCCGACGTCTGTCTGTCTACCGGTCTGTCTGTATAAGTAAGCCAGTGTTTGTGTTTGGAATGCGTGCCAGGCGGCGCTGTGATCATGTTGTTGAATTCCCGTGGTGACAGACGTTTTTTAATTCTTTTTAATTACCTTGGCTCCCTGTTTGAATTAGCATAAAATGGGTCCCAGTAAACGTTAAGGGACAAAAAGACCACTGGCATAATATGACCACATGACTCATTCGATAATAGCAGAATTCACTTTATTGATCAAGGTATGAAAACGGCTCTTTTACTTTACACACACACACAGACAGACACACACACACACATTCACAAACATTTATGGTAATGGATCTCCAGCAAGCATTGTCTGACTGAGCCTGCTTTATATATTCTGTAATCTATATCCTGGTCACATCTTGTTGTTGTCGATCCGATATTTATCTTAATCACCCTTATAGCACTTTCTCATGTAGCTTTTTCTTACGTGCTTATTTAAGAATATTAGTTTTTCGTTTACTGTGGCCATGACACCTTGTTTTTCTCATGTTTATTTCCGTCGTCAGAAATCATTCTATCTTTCTTCATTAAAGAGTTCTTATTTTTTTATGCTCTCTTTTTGCACGCAGTAAACTTGCACCAATCTTCTGAAGAAGCACATATCAAACTCCTTCGTTTCATGCTACGTCTATTTAGTCGACGATTATTATGTCATTCCATACCCAAGAGCTGAATGTATATTATTTGTTGTTAGTCACAAGTCAGTTTCTGTAATATCTGTTTACAGAGAAGTACACGTTTCATGATGATGATTGATCACTTTGCCATTTTACATATCTTCTTGTCACAACCATGTAGGAAGTGCTAACTTCTGCCATTTTACATATCTTCGTGTCACAACCATGTAGGAAGTGCTAACTTCTGCCATTTTACATATCTTCGTGTCACAACCATGTAGGAAGTGATAACTTCTGTCATTGTTTGGCAATGCCAGTTGCAAACTGATGCTTTTTCCATTTATTTATTTATCTACATGACCGACAACGTTAGGACTTTCTTTAATTTTTTTTCTTCTTCTGAAAATCCATAGTTTAGCGTTATTAATGTTAAATTTTATTTATATATTTTTTATTTTATAAATATATATATTTAATATATATCCTTATTCAATTTATTACTTTTAATATTTGCTTAATCCAGAGGACAATGCAGGCTCTTACCATAATAGCTGTGTTATCTGCATGTCTGAAATTGTTTATGTAATGTAACGAGCACTAAGTTATATGTATTACTATTCAGACTCTTGCCAAAACGTTCGATGTTTAAACGGAGGACGTTGCCTGAATCAGGGGACACAACCATACTGTGAATGTGCGCAGGGATACACAGGACAGTACTGTGATTCAAGGATAGGTACGTACTAACATTTATTTACGTTATTAATTCATTCATTCAGTAGAATGTCCCTTGCAGAACCTCGGTCCCATAACAACCGTCCGAAAAACTTCTGGGTCATAAGCATGATGTCCCGCGTCCAATACACCTATCTGGAGATCATCCGCCACATCCTCCATCCATCTTCTCTTTAGCCTTTTTCTTTCACTCTTTCCGAGCATATACCCCTCCATGATTGTTCTCTACAAACTTTCATGACGTTTCAAGTGACCAATATATTTAAATTTTCTCTGCTTTATCGTCTTTAGTAGCCAACCTTCTTCAATATTCAGCTGCTGTTGGATGGATGCATTTATTCTGTTCTGTATCTAATATTTTCTTAGACTCCGTCTATAACATTTATATTCAAAGGTATTTATGCGCTGCTCAGTTTGTTTAGTAAGCTCCCAATCTAATTCTTGCATTTCTATCTGTTCCCTCTCCACAATTCTTTCTGTTGTTTCAGTTTTTAAGGAGATATAGATATCCGTCTGCGTTGTGTCACCATTGTTGGTAATTAATGACCTAAGGTATTCGAAATTTTCCACCATCTCTAATTCTTCCTCAGTAACATATTTTTCTGTCTCTATAATAGTTGTATCTGTATGCATTATCTTTGGTTTTGCTATGTGAAGATATAGGTTGTGAACGTCACTATTCTTTTGTGTTGAGGTTATTAGTTTTTCTATACCATTGTGTGACGTGGATATTCATACTGTATCATCCACATCACATAATGGTGTAGAAAAACTAATAACCTCAGCCCATAAGAATAGTGAAAATTACAACATATCTTAACAAAGCAAACACAAAGATAATACCTGCAGATAATACTATTCTGGAGAAAACAATATATATTATTAAGGAAACATTTGGTGTGGTGGACAAAAAGTAATACATTACCTGTGAATCTGTACTATGCATACTTTTGTAGCAATGAACTCAATATTTGGTGAGTAACGTTTTGATATGTCGGGGTCTTGGACTTTGAAGTTAGCGAATGCAATTTCACAATACCTCAACATACCGGCTCCAGGGTTTGAAATCAGCTGTAGATCGATTTTGCTTTGATTTCGATAGTATGGTCGTTCAGGAAGCAATGGCAAACTACTGAACGTAAATTTGCTTAGTAAATTACTATTTGTTTTTTAAAAGTGTTACCTGCTGTCTACAGTGCCTTGCGGTGTAGGACATGGGGTCTTGAGCGTGAGGAAATAAGACCGCCTGGTTAGTGCTGTCACCACGAATTGTACAGTGTAAGGTTAAGCTTTGCACCCGACAGAAAAAAGTCATATTTTATCGAGGGTTCGAACACAGGTCCCCCGAAGGAGAACCAAGTATTCTTAGCCACTCAGCCCACCGCTCCTTGTAAAATACTAACCACCAATAAATATTGGGGCTGATTGCAGCGTCATGTACAAGGGCATGCAACAGACGTTTTATGCTTTGATACATTTTATGTTATTGAAAAGTTATCTCTATCCCAAAATCCCGTTACGAAATATATTTACCCCTTAACAGTTAAGTTTCAGTGTGTCATAATGAAACAGAAATAAATGATGTCGGCGTGACATTAACCTCATCATCAATGGAGTGCCGAATGTATTATAACTATATGGAAATAGTATCATTTATAAATATAGAGGTCAGCATGGCCGAATGGATACTAGTACTCGTTCTTAAACATCCGGTGTGCTAATGTCGAGGCAATGGGTTCAACACTGCACTGGACAGTTGGATTAAAATGCTGATTTCTCGTTCTTGACTTGACGTAAATTACACATACCTCTGAAGTCGGTGTGAGTTCGCCTGATGGCGAGAGTCACTGGCAATAGAGAAAGAAAAATGCATTTACTTTTATCATTGACAGGATATGTCTGTTTTTGTCATATCATATCCCGTGTAGTATGCACCTGATGAGATGCAGCGAAATATGTCAGGCAATAAATCGTGGAACATATTGTTTGCGGCTTCTGTGTTTAAATATCCTAGCCTGACTAAATTTCAGATCTGTGTCAAAGTCTTACATGTAACAATGGTGGTCGCTGTTTGTCAAGAGGGAGCCAAGCATATTGTGAGTGTCTGCAGGGATATACTGGCCCCAGCTGTGATACAAGAACTGGTGAGTTGCTGCCTATAATGTTGTTTGTTCACTTAACTGTCAGTGTCACTATGAATTCAATCATAAGCTATTATACCAACTACTCGTTAAAGTTCTGATTTGTAAGGGTGCATGGTGGAAGTATCAAATATCACAGACGCATTTATCCAGATCTGTTGTCAGCGATATGTAGAAGCCGAGGCGTACCCGTACCGTCCATAAGATCATAAAATAATGTTCTATAGCGATGCTATTTATCGTCATTTTATTGATCAATTTACATCTGTGTTTCTTTTTTATTTTTGCTATCGTCTGCAGGACTTATAGTCATGTGACCTAGCATGCGTTAAAACATATAATTTAACTTCCCGTCGCATTTTCTGTAATAATAATACATATTGATACTGTTTTGTATTGTTAAAAACAAAAGTACTTTTACATGCCTAAAGCTCATTGTGCTCATGGAGCCAGTCACATATTTGTATGTGGCCAAACGCAATTAGTGGATGATATGGCCAGTATCACCCCGGCCGCCTTTACCTCCCAAGACATTTCCTTGTAAACATGATAGGCTGGGACGGCCTGGGAGCCCTGGTAAAACTGAACAATTGGAAACCTCCCGAAGGAGGATCGAACCCAAAACCATCGGTATGGCAAGGGAGAGTCTGGGGGGCTATGCTATATCAGCTCCATTTGTATGTTATGATGTGTAATATATGTTATCAAAGCAGTAAGTAAAGCCATTGCATGGCTCGAGACACAGACCTTCACTCGGGCATGTTTCCTTACTGACTCAATGGGATAGGAAGGAAGATAGGAAGAAAGAGGTGGGTCCGAAGACAGTGGTTGTTGCCTATTGTCACATGCCTGTGGTCATTGACATTAAGGTGAGTGGCCGTACAAGATAAACAGTTCACGAGATAAAATGGGGCGGATGGTGGGTCCCCCAGAGGGCGTAAATGAGAGGACAGTAATTGAAGGGGGAGCTGAGAAGAGGTCAGCTGGTGAGGCAGAGAGTTGGAGCAGTGAGGTTGTGTGGTGTGTGTGAGGCAATGTGGGGCATAGAATTGTTGAGAAGAGAGGGACAAAGACTGACGGGGGACAGTTGATGTTTGGACTCCGAGCTGAGAGGAGTTGAGTGTAGACCAGACCAGGAGAAGGTCGTGGGCTGATAAAGTGAAGAATTGTGACGGAGTTTGGAAGATAACTCCGCACTGTGGGTTCCAGGGATAGTGAGTGGAATTCGAGACCCAGAGTGGGTTACTTTGAGTCGGGCCTAGAGAGAGGCTAGTATACCTGTCGTGTGGGACGATATTTTAGTAGCCTTGAGAGGCAGTGTTATTCGACGTGTTCCATTGGGATGGAGATATATTCTTAGAGAATTATTGTTCCTGGAGTTATATGTTACATGTGTCTGTGTTAATTCAGAATTAAAGGAATATTATGTGCGCAAATTAACGCTTGTTCACTGACTGGTGTTTGGTGGTGATGCATCTTGATTAATCTGTTGTTCAACATCACATTGTTACAAGGACATACCCTAGACATAACCATAGCCACTCTATCTGTCACTTAGTCAACATTCACTTTGTGACAGAGTAGATTTCTGGGAGGCTTCGTCGATTAGAGAGAACACTAACATCAGAGACATTAGTCGGATGCCCAATTACAACAACAATAATGAGAGCTCTCCTGTCAAGAATAAACACCATTTTCAGTAGACAACGCATTTCAAAAGTGTCGGAGAATTAATACAGAGGCCACGAGAAACCAGGTAAAAATATCATTTCTCACTCGGAGTGGGGAGAGTAGACGGGGAAAGTGTGTCCACGATATAAACACTGGGGTTTCTTCCGTGCGGGAACTGGGTAGCACATAGGTCACGAGAAGGTCAGGACAGGTAAAGTGGATACCGGGCAGTATTTCTTCGGCTATCAGGGACGTCAGAAAATTAACGCAAACAGGCGCGTGTGTTTATAGGTCAAGTGAACAGTACAAAAAGTCGGCGCCATGATACTGGCAAGATGATATTCTGACAGGTGCGTGTGGGTGTGACGAAGACAGGATTTAAGACAGTGAGCAATTTCGTTGAGAAATCCTGGGCGTGGTGAGACATCTTGTGTGTGTGTTGAGGACAAAGCACAGGGTGGTTGCAGGGCGATAGGTTAAGAATTCACCACAGGTAAAACGACGGTGGAAATTGTGAGTCGCCACGGACAAATTGGGTTGACAAGAGGGTCAGTGCTGTTTACGAGGACAGCGAAGTATGTGTGGATAACGGAAAAGTTCCGGACATTACTTTGTTCGCAGTCAGTGAAGATTGTAGTACACTGAGGTACTAACAGAGATGACCTTGTGAGTCAAGGCCGAGAACCAGGGAATTTGACGGAAAAATTTCCACGGAGAATAACACGTTGGGTTTCTACTGAAACTACGATTCACGTTTAACGTCTTTGTGTGTGTGTGTCATCATCGGCAAACAAACCACAACAGTCATTCAGGTGCCGTCTTCGCAAATATGAGCGCAATTTTTCACCAAAAAAGACTTGCGAAGCGGATTTAAAGCGCGTGATCATTTTCTGCTATTCGTTGGTTTAACCGGGTCAGCAACAGTGAAACCATACCATCACTTCAAAGCGACAGTGACTACGCAGATAAACATTCATTGATTTTAAAGGTATTTTCGGCTCCCCAAAACGCAACGAAAACCCAATATTTCTGGCAAAACAAGAGCGTTCACATACATTATACAATCACAGGCCATCCCTACAGGGAGGGTTACAAAAACCATTACGGACTGTGAAGATACAAGGCGTTGGGATAATTATCATCATCTTCAACTTTTACGACAGTCGAAAATCGTGTCACCACGTCAACAAAAAGTGACAACGCATCAGAACTTTAATTCATTGTGGGAAGCTAACGTCGTAATCTTTCAAAACAGTAACCGACAAACATTTATAGGCGATTTTCGGAGACTATTGAAACAAATTAAGGACTTTTTAAGATTCTACCATCGCATTGGTGTCGGCAACCCTTGTTTGCTTCTGTTGTTCTCATCGTCCTAAGTATTGTTGTTGTTGTGCGTTACGTAAATATTTGTAGGTGGTCCAGTGGTCGTAATAAGTAGGATATTTTTGCTTTATTTCTCGAAATGCGGGAGACAGAGCAAAGGTGAAGTTTCTAGGTGCACATTGTATTGGTTGAGAGACAGCTGACGAGTCAGTTTGTTTTGTGCTGTGGCATTGGGTCGTCTCGACATTATACATGGTGTCCAAGTGTCTACGTCAGATCTATGTACATTATTCATTTTATATTTGTTCTTTTTACTGTTTTCTCTTTACTGTTACATATAATATTTGAGTTCTTTGTATATATGGTATTGTTGTAATGCTTATGTTAATACATCTTCTATCTAGATGGTATTTGTCAGTTTATATTATGCGCACGGTATGGTCTTTCATGGGCATGTTTATGTCAGTGGTTTTTATTTCTATGTAATCATCCGTCTGCGTTTCACCGGCCTATGCGTCTAGCGTTTAATAGTTCGCAGTTAGTGTGTATCATCCATGTGTGTATGTATATGTATGTTTACAACTATTTCCAGGAATTGTTCTACAGTTATTTGATATATATATATATATATATATATATATATATATATATATATATATAGGAGGGAGTATAGTTATATTCCCCGCTCACTACCTAGTGCTTATAGAGTGACTGGGTGAGTACAGAGTGATATTTTAGCACTACGAATTGACGTACACGGGGAGTGTGGGTGTACTTAGGGAAGTGACACAAAGACTAACAGCAGAGTCGTCACATTTATAGTTGGCTGACAGACAGCAACGTGTCCACAAGTACAAGATGCCTACTTTAATGGAATATATTGAAGCAGGTGAACGAATAGGCCTGAAGGGTAAAGAGTTACAGGAGTATGCCGAAGCAAAAGAACAAAACAGATTGAAAGAGAGGATAGGCATAATGAACGCGAGGCAAAACGTCTGCAGGAAGAAAAGGTAGCTGAAGACAAGCGTCTACAGGAAGAAAAGTTAGCTGAGAGAGAACAAAGACAGGCTGAAATGGAAGCCAAGCGTCTACAGGAAGAGAGAGAGACACACATGAGAATGGAAATTGAGAAAGAGAAGATTAAGATGGAAGCGGAAATTGCTATTAAAAAGTTAGAATTTGCATCGAAGGGTCAAAGTGAGGAAAGTAGAAAACCGTCGCAGTCGTCACAGAGATTAAAACTGCCATATTTTACGGACCGGGATTGCCTTGAGGCCTATCTTTCGAGATTCGAAGCATCAGTGAAGGTATTAGGCATCCCAGAAAGCGAGTACGCAATTAGACTGGGCGAGTATTTAACGGGTAAGGCCCTAGAAACTAATGTTTAATTTACCTGTAGAAGAAAGGAACAACTACACTATCTTACGTCAACGTTTGCTGACAAAGTTCCAACTAACTGAGCATGGATATAGAACAAAGTTTAGACAGTTAGGGCCAGAGACAAATCAAGATTTCACAGATTTTGTTAACACAGTGAAGAATACATTTAAGAAGTGGATGGAGCTGGCAGAGGTAGGAAAAGATTTTAATAAATTAGTGGATTTAGTGTTAAGAGACAAAGTGTTATCATCATGCAGTACAAACTTAGTAGCTTTCTTTGAGGAACGTAAGCCAAAGGACATAGACACAATGTCACAGTTAGGGCAAAATTACATGACTGCACATCCAAACAGTTCTATTGGTAGACTTATGAGTGAGGAAATAGTCTGTGCAGCGTACACTAAACAGGACCAGAATCCAGTCATCGGACCAAGGGCGAAAAGTGTGGATTCAGCACAGAAAGGTGAGCAACAAGAACTTCAAGATAATGGTTTCCGAGGAAACAATGTTGGTAGAGTAGGACGGTACCCATATAGAAGAGGGGAACTTCCAGAGACGTCCAAATTATGCCGGATGCTGGAATTGTGGGAGCTGGAGACACAAAATGGCAGATTGTGATGCACAACCATCAGATGGACCAACGAACAACAGTAAAAGGGAGATCACTTGTTTCAAATGTGGAAGGAACGGGCATGTCAGTCATCAATGTAGGATGAGAGAAACAGAGCACTCAAATGCAGCACAAGTAATTGAGACGCTGAATAATGAAGATTGTAGTGGGTGCAAACCTCTTTTGAAAAAGACAGTCAGCCAGTCTTAATATGTGGTCACACAGTTAAAGCAGGATCAGCAGTCCATGAAGGAGGAAGTCTGAAGATGCATCATGGGTTTGTTAATGATAGGCCAGCGTTAACAATTAGGGATTTCGGATGTACGTCCATTGGGGTGAGAAAGAGTTTAGTGCAACCCTCGGATTATACAGGGGAAAAGATTAGATCCATAACATTTAATGGGACAGTAGAATTCTACCCAATAGCCGTGATAACAGTAAAAACACCATACATAACAGGAAGAGTGACAGCATGTGTTTTAGACTCACCAGTGGCAGATCTCATCATAGGAAATGTTATAGGAGTTAAAGAGTGTACAGAAGAGGAAGTAGTTTATTGGGACCAAAAATATAGTGTAAGCAGTAATGAGGTAGTTACCACAAGAGAACCTAAATTAGAGAGTATAGCTGAGGTAGAAGAGGCACTTGAAGTAGACACAGGAACTCAGGACAAGGATAGTACAGCTGAGCAGATGAGAATGGATCCCAAATATAGTGCTAGTGGCTCCCAGAGACAAGATACTACTCTGAACAAATGTTCACAAGGGTGTAGGAGAGTAGAACATAGGCAGTCAAAGAAAGGTAGATGGTGCTTCGAGAGGAAGAACAATGTTCTCACTCGCCGCTTTTCAGATGGCGGAACTGCATGTGGGCAAGTAGTATTACCGTTAACACATAGAGACCGATATACTAGAACAGCTCAGGATAGTACATGTGCAGGGCACATAGGCATAAGGCGTATGCAGCAGAAAGAAAGGTGCCAGATATATGGGCCAAGATTGAATACAGAGTTCAGACTAAACAGAGACTCAAGTGTAACAGTGCAATATGCAGATAGGAAAGTTGAGTCAGGTCAAAAGAGTGTTCGCGACATTACTGACCTAGGGCTAGGGATAGCAAACAGATGTTGTAATTGTAGAGGTACCATGAGCCATGGGTACATGAAAGGTAGACACAGCATCGACAGGAATCAGAGGTGGGTTGATGCAAGAAAAGAACCACCTGATATATGGTCGGTACACAAATAGCTTGTGTCTTCTTAAAGATATTAATAGACCTGTGGGTACATAAGTATAATGCTTTTCTATGATGTATTATTATTATTATTATTATGTGATGTATTAGTTCATGCATTGATACAAAAGATAGAAAGTTGTTTGTATTTATGTGTGGGGATTATGGGAGTTTACTATGAGTATTTGATATATTATTAAGTGTGGTAGCTAGAGTAAGTTGGATTTATACTAACGACTACCCAGGCAATGTGTCTGGGTCACATATTTGATAAGTATGAGTCTCCCAACATTTGAAAACGATGTTTTCTTTTGAGGGTGGGGTAGTGTCACATGCCTGTGTTCAGTGGCATTAAGGTGAGTGGCCGTACAAGATAAACAGTTCACGAGATAAAATGGGGCGGATGGTGGGTCCCCCAGAGGGCGTAAATGAGAGGACAGTAATTGAAGGGGGAGCTGAGAAGAGGTCAGCTGGTGAGGCAGAGAGTTGGAGCAGTGAGGTTGTGTGGTGTGTGTGAGGCAATGTGGGGCATAGAATTGTTGAGAAGAGAGGGACAAAGACTGACGGGGGACAGTTGATGTTTGGACTCCGAGCTGAGAGGGAGTTGAGTGTAGACCAGACCAGGAGAAGGTCGTGGGCTGATAAAGTGAAGAATTGTGACGGAGTTTGGAAGATAACTCCGCACTGTGGGTTCCAGGGATAGTGAGTGGAATTCGAGACCCAGAGTGGGTTACTTTGAGTCGGGCCTAGAGAGAGGCTAGTATACCTGTCGTGTGGGACGATATTTTAGTAGCCTTGAGAGGCAGTGTTATTCGACGTGTTCCATTGGGATGGAGATATATTCTTAGAGAATTATTGTTCCTGGAGTTATATGTTACATGTGTCTGTGTTAATTCAGAATTAAAGGAATATTATGTGCGCAAATTAACGCTTGTTCACTGACTGGTGTTTGGTGGTGATGCATCTTGATTAATCTGTTGTTCAACATCACATTGTTACAAGGACATACCCTAGACATAACCATAGCCACTCTATCTGTCACTTAGTCAACATTCACTTTGTGACACCTATGGAGCGGTCACGGTTGGCAAAGAATAGTTTCATTTTTGTGCCTGGGCATACGGGTGTACAGGGAAATTAGCAGGCTGAAAGGCTTGCAGGCACGGCTACTGTGGAGGGCGGACGAGCCATGGACCAGGCTGATATACTGAATGCTCTACGAAAAGAAAGTCGTTCGCGAGAACCAAGTGATGACTGTGAATCTACAACCATGGTCAGACTGCGAGAACCAAGTGATGACTGTGAATCTACAACCATGGTCAGACTGCGAGAACTGCAAATTAAAATATGTGTCGCCAAACAACAATAATATTCGGGAAGCCAAAGAAGATTAGGAAACGAACACAGAACGGTGTCGTTAGCCGCTACATGCTGCGGGATTTACTGAAGAGGGGATCTGAGCACTTATGGACTGAATGGTTCGATGTGCAATGGAGATGATCTGTCGAGTAACTAATTAACTAATGAACTAACTAACTAACTAACTAACTAACTATTCATGGCTGTTCTATTCTTCAGACCCTTGTCAAAACGTTCGTTGTATGAATGGAGGTCGCTGTTTGTCTCAAGGGACACAACCCATATGTGAATGTTCACAGGGATACACTGGACAGTTCTGTGATACAAGGATAGGTACGTACGTGCAACTTTAGAAAAACATACTCTGTTAGTATTCTCAGCTCAAGCATATAACTCAATATTTTCTGACTTATGTTCTGAATAGTGTATTCTTTATTAGCACCGTCTATTCGCTAGATCCAGTTTTAAATATTTGACAAGTTTCCTTTGTAATGTGTAATAAATGTGCTAATAGCTACCTATTTTTCTGGTTATATGAATCTCTTCCAGTTTCACACGCAGCCTCTCGTAATGACCAGTTTTATTGAAATGGACCTGGAATTAAACCTCTACATATGTGTGTCTGTATGCCTTAGTTAGCTTGTTTAATCGTCTTGACTTTGTAATGCACGGCTTTTTCGTGCATTTTCCCGGTGTTTCTGACAAATATTACCTTTTCTTGGTGGCTTGTCTATTGGTTATTATGACATATAGCGAAACCAATTTACCTTCTTCTTGTTAAACATTTCCATTTATAAATGACCACCTTGTAAATGGCGGGCGCGTTAGCGACGTTGACAGGGAACTGCACTGATAATGTCATGAGCACAGCCAGACAAAGGTTCCACGCCTGAGCTCTTTGCCTGCTAAGTGAGGTAAAGATTGGCTACATATTCCTGCGTGCACCCAGGCTTAGAAAATGGGATGGCCCTATCACATCATAGTCTCATAGCAGGAAATTACTTCGGGACATTTTATTATATTACCCTGTCTCTCAGTTATATTAAACATTTTATTATATTACCCTGTCTCTCGGTTATATTAAACATTTTATTATATTACCCTATCTCTCGGTTATAATTAAACATTTTATACAGGCATTTTTTTTTTTTTTGCTGTTACAAATGTTCGTGTTTTCCTTTGCATTCCATGCCCAGACCACTCACTGGTAGCATATAGTTTGGAGAAGAAAAGTTAGGATGAATAATGAGTGTTTGTTTCGACTGTCATGTTTGTGTTCAATACTATTGATAGCATCTGCCCAATCATTGATTTGATTTTCGAAAACATAGATTCAATTTCTACGAAAATGGTTCCATAATTTGAAATTATGTTACCTGGGTATGTAAAGTCCCCTAATAGCTTTGCCTTTTCATTTTCAATATACATCTTTGTTTCTTTTGTTTTCTTTTATCGCTTGCTGGACTTTATGTGATCTAGTATACGTGGAGACCTGTGATTTTAATCTCATCGGTATACATGTATAGGATCACATACATATTCATGCTAATTGTTAGATATGTGAATGTTTTAAGAAAGCTTACATTTCTGTTTTAAACTACAAAAATTTAATTCACTTAATGTCGTTTCCACAGAAATTGCTTTTGTTACACAATCTAACTTTCCCACATTTTCAGATCCATGTCAAAGTTTGAGATGTAATAACGGTGGTCGTTGTATATCAACGACAAGTCTGGCATATTGTGAATGTCTGCAGGGATATACAGGCCTCAGTTGTGATACGCGAAGTGGTGAGTTTATTTCCATTACTGGTATGTTTGTTTGAAGCTAGTGAGAAGTAAGGTCTATTAAGTAAAGTCTGTGGCTAGTTAGTTAATCGCGGTTCCAACTTCACAGCAACGGGTCGTCCCCATTATGCTCCGTTCCTGTGCCAGTGAATATCACATGAAATGCTCCTCACTGCCCCATGTGAACAGTGGAAAAGACAGGAGTCTCGACAACCAACAGCCCGTCCAGGTATACTGTGCATAATGCCACCGACAGAATGTCAACACAAAAGTCCTCCACGAAAATACAATTTGTCGTCGATGGAAGCGGCAGTCACCAGAAGACCAGCAGCCACACATTTCTGCATAAGACAAAAGCCGGTCAATTCTGCGACATAGCCAGCCGCCATTGCTCCGAAGTCTAGATATTTCTAGATGTTGTTTGTTCCGTTTCTAGATGTTTTCTAGCCAGCTACGCCATCTTTTCCGAACACACCTCGGACAGATGTAAAAACATTTCACTGCACTGTACACAATGCCGACGCCAGAATGCCAACACAAAAGTACTCCACGAAAATACAGTTCGTCGTCGATGGAAGCGGCAATCACTAGAAGACCAGCAGCCACACATTTCTGCATAAGGCAAAAGAGGGTCAATTCTGCAACATAGCCAGCCGCCATAGCTAAGAAGTCTAGATATTTCTAGATGTTGTTTGTTTCGTTTCTAGATGTTTTCTTGCAAGCTATGCCATCTTTTCTGAACAAACCTCGGACAGGGCCTGTGGCTATTTGTTGCTATTAATACCATTTCCACTAATGTGTTTCAAACATTCCTGTTGTGGTATAATCTAACAGTATTTAGCAGTTTCCTGCCATGGGTTTGTGTTATGATAGGGCCACAGCATTTTGTAGGCCTGAGTGCATGGAAGGAAAGGTGACAAATATGTCCCTTACTTAGCAGGCGACAAGCCCAGGGGTTGAACCCTCTCCCCACCGTGCTCATGACTTTGTCAGTGCGGCTCCCTATCAGCGTCGCTAATTGATTTCATTATGCGCATATTGTTTTTCATCAGCTATAAACATATGAGTATGAGAGTGTGTGAGGGTGTATGAGTATGTGTGAGAGAGAAACGTGAGTTGACATTTGGGCATGAATATATGAATGTTGTCACGTACATGCGTGATCGTCTCTATTTCATGATGTGCAATAGCTTTTGACAGTCAGGGCTTCAGTTTTGTCACTATTTTTATCTTCAGATCCGTGTCAAAACGTGCGATGTCTGAATGGAGGCCGTTGCCTGGCTCAGGGGACACAACCCTACTGTGAATGTTCACAGGAATATACAGGACAGTTCTGTGATACAAGAATAGGTATGCATTTGCAATTCTACACCTGTATACATTTTCATTGCTTTTAGCTTAAGCATTGAGATTCAATATTATCTAACATATGTTTTGCGCATTTCCATCTGTATTAATCAGAAACACAATCAGGTATGTGTAGATCCTGCGAATAGATGAAACATACTAAACACTGGCACTGTGTTGTGTTGTTGTTGTTTGTCCATCAATAATGATGATGACCATTCATTTTATCCAATGGGGCTGAAAGTATGGAGCCGTCAGTTCTAAGATGGCTAATAAGGTCTATTTTGGCTCGAAATGTTCTTTGACAATGTGAGCAAAGAATGCTTGACGTTTCTGGAGGAGGATCTCTTGCAGTGGTTTTTCTGTCCAGCCTTTTCTTCACAGCTCTTGAAGTCCTGTTTGCTTCACAGGTGACTGCACCCTTGCGTAATGATGTACGCCGCGAGTTTCGGTCTTTGGCAGCAGTCTCCCAGGTGTCAAGATGAATTCCAAAGTTTCAGTGAGATTTTCAGAGTGTCTTTAAAGAGCTTCCCCTGGCCGCCTTGGGAGCATTTACCACAACGCAGTTCGCCGTAAAGAAATAGTTTTAGGAGCCTGTGATCTGGCATGCGAGTCAACACTACCAGCCCAGCGAATCTGATTCTTCATTTTTAGAGTGTGGATACTGGGCATGAACGCTCTTTCTAGAACTTCAGTTTCTGGGATCTTGACTTGCCATTTAATCTTCAATAGCTTCCTAAGGCAGACTGTGTGGAAGTGGTTTAATTTCCTAGCATGTCGCTGATAAACAGTCCAGGTTTCACAAGCATATAGCAGTATGGATAATACAACTGCTTTGTAGACTGTCAGCTTTGTTTGCAGGCTTATTCCATTTCTGTCCCATACATTCTTGTACAGTCTGCCAAAAGCCGCGCTGGCCTTGGAGATTCTTGCACTCACTTCGTCATCAATTGTGGCAGCTTGTGACACAGTGCTCCCAAGATAGGTGAATTTGTCCACAACACTTAGTCTAAGACCGTTCACCTTGATATTCGGCACGGTGTGATTATTCCCTGGAGCTGGCTGGTACAGAACTACAGTCTTTTCCAAGTTGATATTGAGCCCAAAGTTGGCACAGGTATATGAGAAAGCTGAAACATTGTGTTGCATGTCTGCCTATGAGTTGGCATATAGAGCGCAATCATCTGAAAACAGCAGCTCTCTGACGGTGTCGCTTGTAGTTTACATTAGTGTACATACCTTACACCGGACTCCATAAAAGTGAACATATATCACAGAGTGAAAATCCCCTCCCCCCCCCCCCCCCCCCCAAATATATAATAATAAAATAACAATAAGTATTCTAGGACACAACAAACGACGTTTCAGTTATATAAACCTTCACCAGGGACGGGACAACACAAATAGATCAAAGAGAAGACACACAATTATAAAATAATTTTAAAACACAACTCCTTCGTTGTTAAGAGCTGTCATGAGCCTGTAGTGATTTACGGAAGCGAACCATGGGCAATTAGCATCTTCATTAGTACCGTCTTTTCATTGGACTCCGTTAACAAACTTGACAGGTCTAGTATGTATTATCTACAATGATGAAAAATAAAGTTCTATAGCGGGAATCTGTCTTGGGTATGTGGAGTGTTAGGACAATCATATTTTCTAGGGCTGAGTGTACGGACGAATAGGTGGTCAGCATTTATCTCCCATAGCAAACTTGAGACTCGAAGGACGCAAAGACCTGGTCGCGGAAAGTGGACTGCAGCAAAACATGCACAGTGCGTAAGAGATTTTCTTCGTAATACAAATCGCTTTTCTCCATATGAAAAGAAAATAAAAAAATTCAAGTGTTATTAAAGATCGAGAAGGACAAGAGTGCACTTATATTCTGAAGAAGAAAAAAAAGGTTGGGTACCCACATCAGAGGCAAAAAGAAGAGGGAGAAGATGCAGGTGTTGTTGTGGAAGATTATCGAGACGCAGCACCAACAGAAGTAATTTGTTCCAACAATAAACCATGTAAATAGTCACCAACAAAAACAAAAAAGACCGTCGAGAGCTGAAATCGAATCTTCGGCGGTCGGATTAGCTCTAGTTTACTGGCGACAGATTTTCTGTTTTCTGCGCTCTTTCTAAGCTATACCGCGTTTTGTAGGGCGCTGTCAATTGATTATTTTGATTCGTCACCAAACTACTTTATTTTAAATTTTATATTTTAATAAACTTTCTGTTGATAACAGACACGTCAACAATGTTACTTTTTGAATGTTATGATATGTCCATTGATATTAGACAAGATACATTTTTATTAATGTACATTATAATACATTATTTTGCATGTGGGTAACATGTTTCATCCTGTAGGTCTGTTGTAGTTAACAGCCCATTCAGCCATTTCATGTCTGCTGTTAATACTGTTACTGTTTTTCTTTGCCTTCAAAGCTCTAAACATTTTAAAGATAATAAATAGTGTGGGGAGGGAGAATTGTGATTTCTTTCTATCTCAAGTATCACGTGGTTGTTCTGCAATACTAAAGACATTTCCCAATCATCGCACTGACGTTCTTGTATGTGGGCGCAATTTCTGCACAATTGTGTCCATCCTTCAAAATTATACCACCTTGATGTGCAGATTCATTAACTTCCTTTAGCTGTTCATTTTCAAAATACCTCTGTTTCGTTTTATCTAATCTTCTACTCACTCTTTGGCTAGCACATGTGATAATCTCTAATTTCACGTATATGCATATAGCTATCTAGATGCAGCATTCTAATTCAAATTAATTGTTAAATATGTGTGTGGTTTACGGAGGGAATTATGTTGGAAATTATGGCAATTTCTTCTTTCGCCATGTATTTCCCCTATTGGGGCATAGGTCTTTCACCAACTTACTCCAAGGACCCGGATCCTGGGCTATCTCCGTCTATGTCCTCTTCATGTTATCCATCTCTTTGGCTACGTCTCTTCCCTGTGTATGTGTGTGTTTTTATTGTTTTTTAGGTGTTTATTAATGTTTTTGTCCTATGTGTTCCATAAAAAGACCTTTCTAGGTACACTATTCCCATATTTACTCAATGTATGGCCTATCCAGCGCAGCGTCTTTTCTTCACCTCTGTATTCATTGATATTAGTTTCAATCTCCCCATAAGTAGATGATCATTTACCAATATTTATGTTGCATTGGTGTTATCACAATATCTAACTGTCACACGATTTCAGATCCGTGTCAAAGTTTGAGATGTAACAACGGTGGTCGTTGTGCCACAAGGGGTAGTCAGGCATATTGCGAGTGCCAGCTGGGATATACAGGCATTAATTGTGAAATAAGAACTGGTGAGTTATTGTCTATCGAATTAAATTGTAAAAAGACACCTTGGCAGATGCCTTGAAGAGATTAGAACAAAAATCGCCATGGCGAAAGTAGCTTTTAGCACGATGAAAAACATACTGACCAATAAAAAGATGTCAACTGACACGAGAAAAAGAGTCTTGATGGGCTACATAGAGCTAGTTCATTTGTATGGATGTGAAACTTGGACAATGAGCAGTCAAGCTAAAAAATATCTGATGGCTTCAGAAATGTGGTTTCTGAGGAAAATGCAAAAAATACCATGGACAGACAGAAAAACCAATGACCAAGTACTACAGAAGACAGATGAAAATCGTAAACTGATTAGAGAAATTAGACATAGACAGTCAAAATTTTTTGGACATGTTATGAGAAGAAATAGATTGAAGGCCTTAGTGACAACTGGCAAGATCGAAGGGAACAGACCAAGGGGAAGACCGAGAAGAAAATACCTGGATGGCTTGGCTACATGGCATGGTCGAGACAGGAACACTGAGCTGATCCACGACTCTGGTGATCGAGTGAAATGGCGAGTAATGACCGCCCACGCTTTCCGGCATGGCACATGATTGATTGATTGATTTTTTTTTTTTTTTTTTTTTAAATCTGTTGAACAGTAGCAGCAATATTCAATGCATGAAACAACACTTTGCTCAAGTTTAAGGAATTCCCAGAATTGTCAAGGGAGAACAGAGGGCATCTAAGTACCATGAGCAATATCTGCTTCTTATTGCCAAAGAAATATATGTTAATGAGGAAAAATTGAAGGTGGTGCAAATTTCGAATATCTTGGGTCATTAATTACCAACAATATTGACACATTGAAAGAAGCTAAAAGACGATTATCATATGCTCTTTAAAGACTAAACCAACTGAATAAATTGTGGAAAGGGACTACGAAATTTAGGTTTTTAAGAGCATGCATCTTTCCCATTGCAACCTACGCTTGTGGGACCTGGACACTTGCTAAACAAGCTGAACAGTGCATAAATCCCTTTAAATATAAATATTATAGACGTGTTCTAAGAATATTATGGGTAAATAAAAGAACACATGCTCCCATATTTCAAGAGCTGAATATTGAAGAAGGTTGGATATTAAAGACGATAAAACAAAGACAATTGAAATATTTTGGTCTCCTGAAACGTTACGAAAGTTTGAAGAGAACAATAATGAAGGGGTATATGCATGGGAAGAGAGGAAGAGGAAGGCCAAAGAGAAGATGGGTGCAGGATGTGGCGGATGATCTCCAGATGGGTAGTATCGGACGCGGGACATCTTGCTTATGACAGAGAAGTTTTCCGGAAAGTTGTTATGTGAGCGAGGTTTTGCAAAGGGCATGCTACTGAATGAATGAATTGCCATTTACGGAACGATAATTTAGAGATAATTTTACCAGATGAAGAATATCTGGAAATTATCTTTATCAATTGAAGTGAGGATAACATTTCTTAAGAGCTATCATGAAACAATCGTAATGTACGGAAGCGAACCATGGTCAATAATAGGGCCATGCCGTGCTATGATACAGAGAGGCCGCCGCATCCGGCGGTAATCTAAGGGGTCTTCATAAGGGAAGGCGTCTTTAAAGAAAACAACATGTAAGGTGCGGAATTTCGAAGACTTGTATCATACTGAGAAAATCTACCCCACAGTACTGGACAATAAGGAGGACAAGTGAGGAATTATGTGGAAGCTGTGGAGATGTGGTTTTATAGAACAATGATGAGAAAAACGTGTACTGATAGCAAGAGCAATGAAGACATATTGACAGTAGGTAACTCAGAAAGAGAACTGGTCACTCGCTCCAGAAGTAGACAGTCCACATCCTTTAGACATGCCAAGAGAAGGGGAAAACTGAAATATATCGTCACAACCGGAAAGCTGCTGGATAAGAGAAGAAGGGGGGGGGGGGGCAAAGAGAGAATATACTAGACAGTTTGATACCATGCAAGGAGGAACATTAATGTCAAAAATGACTGGAATAGAAGAAAAAGAGCAGCTGCTGCAGCAGGATATAACGATGTACTCGGCTCGCGATGATGGTGGAATTCTGCAAGAGGGCGTCTGATTGGTCTGGAACTCTGGGACCCCAGTATAAAAGGCCTCTGCGCACGTAGAACTGGCCTTTTCCGTAGTCCACCACACTGAGTGACGAGGCGTCAATGCCTATTGCAAATGTGTGTTTAGTAGTTAGACCCTGAAGTTTTGCAGTGGAAAAGCCAGAATTCTAGTTTTAGATTTTAGATTTTCCTTGGTTTTTTAGTGGACTAGAAGTTTTTGGTAAATTAGTTTTAGTGGATTAGTTGTTGGTGGATTAGTGTTTGGTGGATTAGTGTTTTGTAGATTTGGAGTTTTTACTGGATTAGAAGTTTTTGCTACACTTAGGAATTTTGTTTGTTAGATTAGTGTCTTTGCTGTTTGATTTTTGCTGTATCCTAATTTCTTTGTTGATGCTACATGTCTATATATTATTGTGAAGTTTAGAAGTTTAATAAACCAATGATGCTTGTGTTACTCTTACTTTGTTGTTTCGTTGATAGACTCTTAGAAGGATAGTCATTGGTGTTAGAACAGCCCTCGGAGTAATTCTTTGTCTGGGATTGGAGAATATTGTTCCAATCCCCTGTCGGCCCACCCTGGATCTTCTTATACCTTAATCCTTTTCTATTCTTGTTAACCGAGGACGGTGAGAGGTTCTTTCTCTTTATTCATTCTCTCCTTTGGCCCTACGCAGTCAGAGTTGCGCTCTTCTCCTCACATCACCGTAGCAGAAGTAAGTGGTCCTTACTCCTGTTTTTACCTCTGTTTCAACAATATGAATTGGAAACAAGTAGGTATATTTAGCTCCTGTGAGAAGAACCGTACTAAACACAAACACGTTGCACATACCTTACAAGGAGATCCATCGGATACTAAGTTCTTGTTTTCTCAGTATATTTCCTATCCAACATGGATAACATGAGTGTACTACTTTCAAAGCAACTACACATAGTTTGCTGCACGTTAAAATAGTTCGCCAGATTTCTGTAGTATGTTCAGACCAAATGTAACCACCATAATAACACACCATGCATTGCTTAAAACACATTGGCAGTAGCTAATCGCGTACAGCGTGTTATTTGGAACAGAAAACGGTTATGCGTTCATCTCCTTTCGACACCCTAAATAAATCAGCATTCTCTGGTAAATCTTGTAGTTGTGGTTGATTCTAATTCAGATATTCTAAAAGCACTTTGGCACTCAAATTGAGTGTTCAATAAGAAATGACTATCAATACAGGTAATGACAGCAATTAATACGTTCTCTCTTCAGAAAGGAAAATGTATCCATCTTCTGAGCGGAGGATCGGATCTGGTAGATTGTTACGGAAGATATCAGATGCGAAAATCATGATCAGTTACGAAGCCGAGCCTTACACTCAGTAGACTAACATTACACAAATATTCACTAGGGCTTGTTTCCTTAGCGACTCAATGAACATGATCAAGAGGATAGATGAGGGGTCGATCCGAAGAGAATGGTTGCTGCCTCTGGAGCGGTCGCGGCTGGCAAAGATTAGTTTCATCTTCGTGACAGGGCATGCGGGAGTACAAGGAAATGAGCGGGCTGACAGGCTCGCAGGTGAGGCTACTGTGGAGGGCGGACGCGCCATGGACCAGGCTGACATTCTGAATGCTCTACGAGAAGTAAGACTTTTGCGAGAACCAAGTGACGACTGTGAATCTACAACAATGGCCAGACTGCGAGAACAGCAAATTAAAAGAGGGGTGGCCAAACAAGAACACTACGCAGGAAGCCAATGAAGATTGATAAACCAACACAGAACTGGCGTCGTTAGCCGCTACACGCTGCGGGATTTGCTGAGGAGGGGAACCGAGCACTTATGGACTGAATGGTTCGATGTGCAATGAGGATGATCTGTCGACTAACTAACTAACTAACTAACTATATTTTATACCCTGCTTGTTACTTGTGCTCCACTAGAGTAATGTATACAATGTTGAACTGTCAGAACTGATGTATATTAATACAGATAGAAAACAATACTTGTGAACATTAATTTCTTGTCAATCTCTGTAAAACATTATGTCTTAGATCCTTGCCAGAATGTTCGATGCGTGAATGGACGCTGCTTGTCTCGGGGCACAGATCCTTACTGTGAATGCCAGCAAGGGTTTACTGGTCAGCTCTGTGACACTAGAATAGGTATGTGGGTTTGTTTTTTTTTAACCTCACAATACTCTCTTTTGCTGGGTATATATTTTATTTGCGTTTTCACTGTAGGTAACAGACTGTACACGTATGTCTTAATGAGTTAAATTTGAGTTAAGAACTGAAATTACAGCACTCGGAATACGTGCTCATTTATGGCTGATATTCTTTACTAGACATTATTAATTAACTAATTACTTTCATAGAGTCTATATTACGCTGAGTGTTTAACACGTTTAAAAACATAAGATGCAAGATACATTTTACAGCAAAGTAATCACAGTACACATATTATTGTAATCCCTTATCAGTTACTTTTCTTATAACACATAATGTAGGACTCTACGGGTGCTGTGAGCATTGGGTTGCAGTGTGTGAACAGTGAGATACCCAAGATCCGTGGAGGGAACATTACTAACATTGGCCTACGTGGAAGGAACATTACTATCATAGGCCTACGTGGAAGGAACAGTACTAACATATGCCTAAGTGTAGAGAACATTACTAACACAGGCCTACGTGGAGGGAACAGTACTAACATATGCATAAGTGTAGGGAACTTTACTAACATAGGCCTACGTGGAGGGAACATTACTAACATATGCCTAAGTGGAGGGACCATTACTAACATAGACCTACGTGGAGGGAACACTACTAACATAGGCCTAAGTGGAGGGAACATTACTAACATAGGTCTACGTGGAGCGAACATTACTAACATAGGCCTACGTGGAGGGAACATTACTAACACATGCCTACGTGGAGGGAACAGTACTAACATAGGGATACGTGGAGAGAACAGTACTAACTTAAGCCTACATCCAGCCAGCAGTACTTACTGTGCTGAATCATCACCTGGTTACGTGCAAATATATATCTCCACAGATGGGAAGTTCCACTACTGGTCTTGAACACCCCGCAGATTTCTGAACACTATAGCACAATTCTTGTGGAGATATCACATTGGTACCGGGTCTGGGGAAACGTCTGTACATTAAAAACGTCTATAAATGTCTTTAAACATCCAGAAATATATTTGTAAAAATATAAAATAGCACAAATTAATGCAGCTTTACAGAATCCAATTACGGAAAACACAGGACGTTGCGGTAACCAGCATTCATTAGCAAACAGATACATAAACAAAACACAACAAATAATCACGGAGAAGACCCTCCAATGACTACAGGAGGTATACGGACGGGATGAGAAGACTGTTTTGTGTACATATATGTTTGCTGATGAAGTCTTGTCGCCGCAACGACCTGTGCTTTCTGTAATTGTATTCTTTAAAGCTGCATTACTCTGTGTTATTTTATATTGTTTACATTTGCACAGCTTTACTGCAGTTCCGCTAATTTTATTCATAAATATATGTAAACGTAAAGAAACGCCTATACCCGTTTACTTCTACAGATTTTCAAAATAACCTGAGCGACAATGCATTGACTGAATGGTTAAAAAAAAAAGCTTCCGAAGGATTCAAAACCAACAAACTAACCTCCAATAAAAGCGGACTCTTCGACGGAAGTATTCTTCAATAGACAAAAACCTTAAACGATGAGTAAATTAAATAACCCTTTCGCGAGTATTGAGGCGTAATGGGTATTTAGTGCTTTCCTCATATTTTTATAAGCCAATCGGGATCGATGGGTGAAGAGGTCAACACCACAAAGGCTGCCTTTATTTCCCGCCACATTTTCTGATACTGGGTGGACCTGAAAGCCCAGGTCAATTTAACAATCCACTAAAATAGAGATTCGAACACAAGATGAATGAGCCAGCATGCAACGGGCTAGCCACTGCACATCCACCGAACTAAAATACACCAGGTTTTAACCCTTTAACTCCAAATAACCTCAACGCCGTACTTAATTATTTCAGTGTCAGAACATTTCGGAGCAGACGCCCAAGAAGGACAATAGACTCAATGAAAAATGCATGAATGTATTATTTTCAAGGAGGAAACACGCACTGTGCTGCATATTAACATGTCTATCATATTTCCTTAGCATTCTCAGACCAAGCATAACGGATGTAATAGCACACTACATATTGATTAATACACACAGGCAATAGGTGATCAAGCACGATGTTTTGCTTGAAACAGGACAATTATAGAAACGTGGAGATTTTCCTTTCGTCACCCGAATCAAATAACACGATTCTTTGATTAATCATGCCCCTTATTTTTCTAACCCATATATATTTGAAAGCATCATAGCACTCAGATTGAGTTTCTAAAAAAAAAAAAAAAGATATGAATATCATGAGAAAAAAAATGTTTTGCATATCCTTTACAGGACATCGCTGTCAACATCAGCATCTTTCAGCTGATTGTTGATTTTTTGGCAAGATTACGCTCAGTAGTTTGCCATTGCTTTCTGAGCGGCCGGCTCACATACCCCGTAAGTTACCGACGCGATTCGAACCAGTGCTGATTCTCACCGTCGTCACGCTACTTACGAGAGTATACGAGATTACGGAGAAAGGTTGCTAACCTCTAGGCCAGGAAGCTGGCATATCATGAGAACAAATGCTAATATTTAATACCTTATGATCTCGGAAGGACAACTGAATCTATTATCGGGGCAGCAGTCTGGATAATTTAACTTATGCAGGCTGTTAGGAAAACTGATAAAGACAAATTCTTTATCATCTCGTTTCATTTCTTCTCGTTCCTCTTGTACCTTGCGGTGTCGAGGTTAAGTATAAACAGCGGGGGATTGCCCGTTTATGGGCTTCATATGTAGAGATTCCCATGGACTGTTATTTCTTCAGTCAATTATTTACATGGTCGTCATCTTCTTCTGATTCCTTATTTTTGGTCTGTGCGTCATTGCTTGTTGTGGTATACTGTCAGTTGGTGGCCTAGGTATGTGGCCACTTTATTTCATTTGCTGTTTTCTAATGAAATCTAGCGCTGCTATCACCTCCACTTCTTCCTTAGTTGTTAACCATGGATCAGCAGAAGAATATTACATAAATATATCATATATTATCACCTTGCTATTTTTACTCAGCTGGGATCATTTGTAACATATTTTATTGTGCGCACTTATGCACACTACTAAAGTTCCCTAACGCTGTTATATACACATAAATTAATTGTCACTCTCTGGAAAACTTTATTGTCATTTATCTCTTAGATCCTTGCCAGAATGTTCGATGCATCAATGGACGATGCTTGTCTCGGGGTACAGACCCATACTGTGAATGCCAGCAAGGGTTTACGGGTCAGTTCTGTGACACTAGAACAGGTAAGTGGCTTTCTATGTGCCAAGAAACATAAAATACTTGGATAAACTATCAAGACAAATACAACCAAGACATTCTTGTCCCGCCCCGCAAGGTACTATGGGCAGTAATGACAGCATACAACGGTTATCTTGGACGCCCCGTCATTTTACTGTCGCCTTAAATTGTGATTTAAATAGCATTAGGTATTTCCAGATGATGATTTATTGTATCTTCTGATGTTGTCTTCCATCTCCCAATCGAGCATAAGGTCTCTACCAGCTCATGCTACGTCCTTTGCAGACTTATTCGTGAGTGGTTGAATATTGCAGCTAAAGTTACAGGATGAGGTAACAGTCTCATGATACACCTCCTTAGTAGCCCTTATTGACTTGTATGGTATGTTGTATTGTTGCTATTCTTTGCTTTCCGTATATGCCTTGTAATATGTGGGAGTATGATTACATTGTAATTGGTTATTTGCGATTTGCAATCTCTTCTGCGTTTATTTTTATCGCTGCAAGCACACTTTGCAGGAAACAGAGAAATATCTTTCCAACTGCTAGATACTTATTTTGCTTGCTTCCTCTGTATAGTCGAAAAATATTAGGTGGTTGTTTTTCATTTTATTGCTTAGAAAACATCTAAATATGGTTAATAGTGATACTTTAGTGACACCGCAAGGCACCTACAACACGGAAAATATCAAACAAACGTGGAAGGTTGTGAATCTTTGTTGATAATAACGACGGCACACGCGATAAGAAAATTACCAAGCAAAATGGGACAGTTTTGATTCTTAGTGAGCATTAACAACATTACACATACCCCCCCCCCCCCCCCAAAAAAAAAAGCCACAGAAGTAACACTCTTCAGAGACTGAACGAATGGATACTAGACAAGGAATAAACAGGCAGACACATATACACACCTACAGTTGTGATGCAGGTACATTCGGCAAGAAAAATACCATCCAAATGGGAATGATTGTGTCCTTTTATAATGACAGCACACACAATACGTAACCTGTCAAATAAAGAGATCCTTCAGAGATTTCAGGAAGGGTCAGTGTACACGGGAAATGCTAAACCCGAAGATTGTGAAAATGCGGGGTTAACGACTTTCTCCGTAATCCCGTATATCCACGTAAGGAACACAGCTGCGCGAGATTCGGCAGCGGATCTCGTCGCGTTGGTTACTTACGGGATATGTGAGCCAGTCGCGCTCAGAAAGCAATGGCAAACTACTGAGCGCAATCTTGCCAAGCACATCAACCACTGAAAAATGCTGGTGTTCACTACAGCTTCCTGTAAGGGATATGCAACTTTCAAGAAAAAAAAAAGATGTAAAAGAATCTAACCAACGGTCTTTTTGATTTCATAGCTATGTTCAGCAGATACTGTCTGTGAATTAATTATCATACTTCTGTTTTCAGCTAAGTATTCTTGTATTCCTATTTTTATTTTAAAGTCTGTTGTCGTAATGTCAGCCTTTGTATCTGTCTGTGTATTTCGTTTGTCGAGTTCCCAGTCGCTGTGCTTTAGCCATTCATTTTCGATAGAACGAAAGCATACTAGACAGAGAAATTGTTAGACGAATATGATTTTGCAGGTTTGTAATGTTGTGGCTCGAAGAGTCCCCAGTATATTTTTGCAGCATTTCTACAGGACCACAATCAATTGTATTTGTTCAGCCTTTTCCACTGGTATATATTTTACAGAACGTAACTATTTATATACAATTCATAGCGTGTCTGTTCGCTTGTCTTAGACCCATGTACGAGCTTCAGATGTAACAACGGCGGCCGCTGTCTGGCCCGAGGGAGCCAACCCTATTGTGAGTGTTCGCAAAGATTCACTGGGCCAGCTTGTGAATCTGTTGTAGGTAGGTTGGCAAATGAGCATTGTAAATTGATTGTGTCCTGTGTCCTGTGTCGTGTTGGCGGACTCCTGTCTCTTTTTCATGACATCACTTTACAGTAATAATAGACTTATGGGTGGAGGTCTCCGTGGCAGAGTGGTAGGCCACATGCCTCGCGCCACGAAGGTCGTGGGTTCGTTTTTGGACTACGTAATTAGGTTCACATATATGCATTTTTCTTTATTACACGAGGTTATAATATATATATATATATCCCTGGCGAAGGGGTTAACGACTTTCTCTGTAATCCCGTACATCCACGCGAGGAACACAGCTGCACGAGATTCGGCAGCCGATTACGTCGCGTTGGTTACTTACGGGACATGTGAGCCGGTCGCTCAGAAAGCAATGGCAAATTACTGAGCGTAATCTTGCCAAGAACATCAACAGCAGCTGAAAAATGCAACTTTTTATACACACACACACACACACACACACACACAGTCATATGGCATTCTCATAACATCGGTGTTGCTTAAACTAGTGTTATCCAACAGCTTAAGTTTTTCTACTGTTTAAACTCTTCCACACACATCCTTCTTTGTCTCTTTCTCTTCTAAACAATGTTTTTCAGTAGTGAATTTGCATAAGGAACACACAAACAATAGATTGCACGATTTGTACATGATCTTGTAACATCCGCATCTATCAATATCTCAGCTTTTTCTTTCTTCTCCACCGTGCACAAAAGTCTTAAATATCTTCTAAAATATCGCAACACATCTGTCTCCAGTTACATCATCCGTTCATTTCGAGACGGATTCATTTTTAAATCAACCTGTGCTCTCAGGTCGACCCAGTCTAAAATGAGTACCGGGATATGTCCTGGAAAGTAAAGTCGACCTACTTGATACTGACCATATGACCCATCGAGTACTAACTGGTCCATAAAACTATGGGATTGTAACCATGCACTCATTATGACTCGCGGCGTGAAAAAGCGTCCTTTCCTTGTTTTTGTTTGTTGTTGTTTTGTTTTAATGATCCCAAAAATTGCACTACTTAGTCATTCGCGTTTATACATTTGCCTCTAATCACTTTCCTGTGGTAAATCTAAATGTGATCACATTTGTTAGGCCTGCATGCACGGAGTAATACGTCTCCAATCTGTCCCTCACTTTTGCAAGCGTCGAACCCGCGTCCGACCCTGCTCATGGCATTATCATCGCAGCTCCCTATTAACTTCGCTAATGCGCGTAGTCATATGAGAATAATGAGGTTACTGAATACGACCTCTGAACTGTGTTGGAAGAACTATGAAATTAACCATTACACTGTTCTGTCTCTTTGATTGACAGTGAATTGATCTTTTTCCATATTACTGTGAATAAAATTAGTGGAATGTCGGTGAACCTGCGGGAATGAAAACAGTATAAAAGAACAAGTAATGAAGCATTACAGAACACGGTCACTGAAAAAAACATCGTTGCGACGACTAACCTTCATAAGCAAATGAGCACCCCCCAATAAAAACACAACATAAACACACGAAAATGACGATACAGAGACTACACTAAAATATAATAACCGATTATGAAGAAAAGTAATTTTTTTAAAAATGAAAACAAAATTGTGTGCTTATTGTTCAGCATCCCGGGTGGATCAGAAGATTTTTACAACTATCACAGCTGGGACTATCTACTGCTCGTAGAAAAACTAAGAAGTATAAACGGACTGAAACAATATGGAGTGAGTACACATTTAACAAACCTATGTAAAAGTTTATACAACAACAGTGAATGCATAGTGAGAGCAACTGGAGGACACTCAGAACCCTTCACCATAAGATCTGGAGTACGACAAGGTTGTGTCCTGTCCCCTCTCTTGTTCATAACATATATAGACAACATATGTAAAGAAACCAGCCAAGCAGAGATAGCAAGAATACCACATGACGAGAACACAGAAGAAGAACCAACTGCAAATCTAACCATTAGAGAACTCCTTTTTGCGGACGACCAAGCACTAATAGCAAAATCAGAAGCTGAATTACAAGACCACATGAATAGTCTAAACGAAATGTGTAGGGAACATAACATGAAAATTAGCACAAGCAAAACAGAGGTAATGACTATAACTAAAGAAGAACAAACAACAACAATTCACCTAAACGAACATCCCTTGAAACAAGTGAAGAGTTTCAAGTACCTAGGAAGTATAATATCATCAAATGGAATATCAGAAGACGAGATCGAAAATAGGTGCATTAAGGCAAATCAACTCATTGGACAAATGGCACCAATACTAAAGAACAAACATGTATCAATAACTACTAAGAAAGCACTTTACAACACAATCTTCCTGCCAACTCTATGCTACCAATGCCAAACCTGGACAATGACAGAAAAAGAGAAAAGAAAAATCACAACAGAAATGAGGTTCCTGAGAAGAATACTCAACGTATCAAGAAAAGATAAGATCAGAAATGAAGAAATCAGGACTAAAGTGGGGGTTAAAGCAGCACTAGATTTTATCAGAAAACAGCAAGTCAAATGGTTTGGTCATTGTCACCGCCAATGAAGTATAAACAGCGGGAGAGTGCCCGATTATGGGCTTCATATATCGATATGGCTGTCATCCATGCAAGTAGGTTACCAGTCAACAGCATACCACAGCAAGCAATGATGTACAGACCAGATGGAAACAGAGGAAGAGGCCGACCACGTAAACGTTGGACGGAGGGAATAGCAGAGTCCATGGGAATATCGATATATGAAGCCCATAATCGGGCACTCTCCCGCTGTTTATACTTCACCTCGGCACCGCAAGGTACAAGAGGAACATGATGAGATGAGATGAGAGACAGCTGGGATTCTGAGGTAAGTAGCACACATTTTGTTTTCATTCCTAAATTACAATGTAATGTTACAGACGTTGTATATAACGAAACTGTGTAAATTATCCTCTGTGCTTTCTGTTCACAGATCCATGCCAGAACGTTCGATGTATAAACGGTCGGTGCGTGACTCAGGGAACACAGCCGATCTGTGAATGTTCACAGGGATATACAGGACAGTACTGTGACACGAGAATTGGTTAGTAAAGAATGTAGTCATCATCAACATCATCATGCCCTACGCCGAAAAGCGTGGGTGTTTGTGTTTGGGGACAGGAGGGGGGTCCATGGTTGGCAATCTCATACAATCACCAGAGTTTTGGATAAGGTCTGTCTAACCTATTACGAAGAATAGAAAGATGAAAACTAAATTTTTTTTAATGAAAACACACATGTGTGCTACTTGTCTGAGCATCCCAGGTGGAGTAGTAGATATTTACAATTATCACAGCTAGGATTCTGATGCACGTAGTATACATTTTTTTTTCCATTCCTATATTACAATGTTATGATACAGGCGTCATATATAACGAAACTGTGTACGTTATCCTCTGTGCTCTCTGTTCACAGATCAATGCCAGAACGTTCGATGTATGAATGGTCGGTGCGTGACTCAGGGAACACAGCCTATCTGTGAATGTTCACAGGGATATACAGGACAGTACTGTGACACGAGAATTGGTTAGTAAAGAATATTTAGTCATCATCAACATCATCATGTCTCACGCCGAAAAGCGTGGGCGTTTGTGTTCGGGGACAGGATGGAGGTCAATAGTTGGCAATCTCACATAATCATCAGAGTTTTGGATTAGATCTGTCGTGTTGTCGGAATTGTGCCAACTGACCACGCCATCCATATTTATAACGCTCTTTCTCTTGCCTGTTTCCCATCGAGTTTGTCAATTATCACTGTGTTTTGGAATTTCAATCAATCAATAAATCAACCATGTGCCATGCCGGAAAGCGTGGGCGGTCATGACTCGCCATTTCACTCGATCACCAGAGTTGTGGATCAGCTCAGTGTTCCTGTCTCGACCATGTCATGTGGCCAAGCCATCCAGGTATTTACTTCTCGGTCTTCCCCTTGGTCTGTTCCCTTCGATCTTGCCAGTTTTAATCAAGTTCTCCAATTCATTTCTTCTCATAACATGCCCAAAAATTATGACTGTCTACGTCTAATTTCTCTAATCAATTTAAGATTTCATGTGTCGCCTGTAGTACTTGGTCATTGGTTTTTCTGTCTGTCCATGGTATTCTTTGTATTCTCCTCAGAAACCACATTTCTGCAGCCATCAGATGTTTTTCAGCTTGACTGCTCATTGTCCAAGTTTCACATCCATACAAAAGAACAGGCTCTATGTAGCACCTCAACATAGGACCTGTTCTTTTGTAACATTTCCTAAATATTTATCAATATATATCAATGTCCTGTAACATGTCCTGAATATTTTTTTTCATACTTAAAATCATCACCATTAGTATTATCAATAAACCTGAGCTGGCATTGTTTGCCATCTCACACGATCACCATTCTTGGAACAGGAAGTGTTCTTTCCCCGTTTATGCAATGTGACCAAGCCATACAGGAATTATTTCTGTATCTTCCCCTCTCTATTTTTCAATCACGTTTGACAGTTTTTTTTTTTTTTTAAATAAATGTTTTTGTTGCTGTTGTGAATATTTACTGCAAAGGTAAAGAACAGATGTATTAGTTTTCGATGTATTTACCTCTGCGTTCAATGCAAGCCTTCCCTCCATCGAAGATAAAGTGCTTGGATTCCTGTAGAGACAAAAATTCTCTTAGTGGCGCGTGTAACCTATCCGGGGTCACTACTCGGTGTCCCTGACCCGGTCTGTCAAAGAAGTCACGCCATTTTGAAACTGCCTACCTTACACATACACTTGCTGTACTCACAGGCATGCATCGCCGTATTAGACCTTCATTCGCCAATGAATTTCTATAGATTCACTTCACTGTTCCCTTCACTGATCATAACAAGTATAACAGAATCCTGCACCCCCTTGATGCATGTTACAATTTGGGCGGTCATCTTTAATCTGTCCATATGACGTCACCGTGTTCGACTGTACGTTATGTCAATCTTGAAATTCTTTACAACAATATTAACAAGTTACGCGACAATGGCATGGTTATTGTCATTTCTATCACACGTTTAAGGTTTTCATTTGAAGTCCCCTAGTATTATAGGCTGTAGAGTAACATTTTATGTATAGCCCCAAAGTTTTAGACTAATGGCACTCGATGTTCAACTTGGTCAATCTAACTCTCCCCAACTAATGCTTAAGAGAACATTTTCTAGGACCCATTAGGGGTGGGTCGACCTGGAAAGACACATGGGTCAATTTTAATTTTAATCCTCACCTCAAATGGGATTCAAACACATTCTCACAGTATCAACAGGCAAGTATGGTAGCGACTGCGCTGTCCGTGACTCCCGTTTATATTAAGTATAGGGTGTATTTTTAATGACTGTGCAGCGTTTGAAAATAGTGCCGGTCTAACTTTTGTATTTACCCTCTGAAAAGTTCATGCAACATAATAGGTAAATACCAAACTTGGATCGGCAATATTTTCAAACACTGCACAGTCATTAAAAATACGCCCTGTACTATTAGCTAAAACGCTCATTTTAGTCCAAAGTGTGCAATGACAATGTTCGCCTAAAAGTTTTGTTTCAGATTTATGTCTTGTTTTCTTGATTTTGGATAAAAATTTACTGAGCATCTTAACAAAAACGTATCTACGTATATTTGACATCTCATTTGCTAACGTGACATTACCTCAGATCCCTGTCAGAACATCAGATGTAACGGAGGCCAGTGTGTATCCAGGAACAACCAACCTGTCTGCGAATGCTCTCCAGGCTTTTCGGGTCCTAACTGCGATAGACAGCTAGGTACATTCAAAACAATGTTTTCCCGTAGTGAATTTGAATAACGAAGACACAAGCATTAGATTGCACGATTTATTGTCTGACATATTTCGCTGCATCTCGTCAAGTACATACTGCAGAAATCATACAACATAAACTAAAGTGATTAGATAAATCTTTCAAGCTGAAATATACACATTTTCACACAGTAATATTTGTGTCTTCGTTATTCAAACTAGGTAAATATATACATAATAACGTTTAATTTACATTGCTGTCTCTTTCTATGAGTCGTTATCGTTGCAATGCTGCCGTTTTTGCTGTGTTCATCCATCGAACTGGGGGTTAGCATGGCCGAATGGATAAGAGCGAGATTTCTAAAACAGCCCATGTGCTGAGGCCGTGGTAGGGGGTTCAACCCCTACTCCGGTCAGTTGGACTAAAATGTTGACTTCTCGTCCTTGACTTGGGGACGCAAATTACAAGTACCTGAGATGTCTATGTGGGTTCGCCTGATGGCGAGGGACACTGATAATAGGGAAAGCAAATCCACACAAAAATGCAGTCCAGCGCTACTAGAACCAGCGTGTGTGGACTAAATTCGAGTTCAAAGCGAACCAGTGCAAACAAATAAACGACATCGTTCAAACGGTTTCCCTATTTACGTATATGGGTGTTATTTGGTTACATAATGAGAAGCGATATTCTTTGCAGAATATCACGATTACTGAAGAGATCAGCGGTAGAAGAGACAGAGGCAGACCGAGGGAGATAATTCTTGATGGGGACATGGGGTTGTATCAGCAGTAGAACTGATCCAGGACATAAAGCATAAGCCTGTTTGTGACAAATGTAAACTTCCCACTTAAAGTTAAGACTCAGGTAAATACTTCACATGTGAGAGATTGCATGTGCATGACCTGGAATTATACATGCTGGGTGACGATTCACTGCAGTAAACAGGGAAGTTTTATGATACAACATTTTGCAATGTGTCACAACAGCAAACAGATGATGGTGTTGATTGCGACGTCCTGTAAAGGATATGCAACTAACAATGTAAAATAATTAGTGCCTGCATACAAAAAAAATCAACAACCCGCTCAAAGAAAGATATCAAATCTTTAGACAGTGAGCACACTGTGCTTAACGATATAACAGCAGAGCAATCAGATTGATACAAACAACAACGTGAGAAATACTGACAGGTTTAGAACCTATCTACCTAGAATGTAACTGCGGAGCTGGTAACATGAGGACCAAACATCTGCTGCGGGAGTTTCAGAACAGAGAAAAGTGATTCGGCGCACACCCATTCCACTTGAGGATAAACTTTATGGAGATCTCAACAAGCTTGAGCCGATTGCTATTTTCTTTGCACTCATTCATACTAACGTCTGAATATAAATGAAGAAGTAGACGAAGAACCTTTAGTAATTCGGTGGGTTAAACTGCCACAGAAACCTATGAAAGATGCAGAATAATAAGCCGAAAAACACCCAATAAACAGCTTTATTAATTGCAACATTATCAACAGTATCCAATATACGTCATGTATCACAAGACTTAGTGGCGAGTTAATGGCGTTGCTTTCATGATCTTCTTGCTTTAGTTCTTGTCGTGTTGCCTTTGTGATCATTTCTGTCCACAGTCTTCTGTCTCTTGTACTGCCAATAATTTCTGATACTGATGTTCCCCCATGCCATGATATTAAGCTAATCATCACATTGACTCTTTGTCTCACCCAGCCTCTCCTCCCCTCCAGCATTCCCGCTGTGACGACATACACCAGCTTCCCCTTATCACGACACGCCAAAACAATGTTGACTATCTCTTCTGATGACCAGTTTTCTTAGTGAGTTAACTTCCTCCATGATATCTTCAGTGCTCTCTCTATCGGTCTACGTCGTTAATCATAGCCCAGTATATTTCCGCAGTTACCATCGCTAATGAATCTCAAGAAAATGATCCTTGTGTAAGCGTACTTCTTGCAATGTTGTATCCTGACAATATATTCATATTATCTGTTCGATTATGTCCTTGCCAACACTTATTTAAGGATACAAGTTAAAATACTCTCCAACATTGTAACGATTACCGCAATTTGTAACCAAGACAGTGATTCTGATTCAGTCTCTAACAGATTATTTTTGCTGTCCTATATCCCCTATTGGAGCATATATCCTCGGTCGACTCATGTTGTGCAGTTCTATCTTATGCTAACCCCTGCTTCTTTGGATCTCCTTTTATTTTGCTTGCCATGTGGAGTCTAGTGAAAATGCTTTCTAGTTATACTGTTTTCAGGTTTTCTCAATGTGTATCCTATACAGTGACCACGCCAAGGTACATTAAAAGAAGAAAACAGATGTAGAGGCTTAAGGACGCACTAGACGACATAAAAACTGAAAGCTATGCTTGCCGACCGGGATTCCGACCTGTCACCTCCAAATGACGACGCCTAATGAAGACACCTTTTATATGGGTCATGTCTAGTGGCTGTAGAAATGTGGTCTTTGAGGAAAATGCAAAGAATACGATGGGCAGACAGTAAAACCAATGAACAAGTCCTTCAAGAAACAAATGAAGATCGTAAACTGATTAGAGTCATTAGACGTAGACAGTCAACATTGTTTGGACATGTTATGAGAAGAAAAGACTTGGAGAACTTGGCAAGATCGAAGGGAAGATACCAAGGGGAAGACCGAGAAGTAAATACCTGGATGGCTTGGCCGCTTGGCACGGTCGAGACAGGAAAAGGGAGCTGATCCACGACTCTGGTGATCGAGTGAGATGGCAGAACAAGACCTCCCACGCTTATCGGCATGGCACATGATGGCGGATGGTCTAGTGGGTCATGTGTCTAAGTATACATTTTCCTGCAATGAGGCTCTGTCATCATTTGAAGGCGACAGGTTCGAATCCGGGTCGTTAACTATAGCTTTCAGTTGGTATGTTGTCTAGTGCGTCCTCTAGTCTCCTCATTTACTACTATGAGCACCAAACAACACATGTGTGTTTATTTATGCACTGTCCTGATGGCCTCAAAGGATTCCCCACTTGATATTGTTGTTAATGTGTGTGCTTAATCAACAGGTGTAGCTTCGCTCATTTATTGACAGTAATACATTTCGACTATCCATAGATACATGCCAGAATATTCGTTGCCTTAACGGAGGCCGTTGCCAAACTCAAGGGACACAACCCTACTGTGAATGTGCACAGGGATATACAGGACAGTTCTGTGATACAAGAATTGGTTAGTACTTCGAGAATAATTTATCTGATTATGCTCATACATTAATGTATTTACGTATTATAAACTTTGTTCATTTTACAGTTCAGTAGTGTATTAAGACATCCGTTCTTCTGTTCCATATAACGAATACTTTTATTCGCATGTTTTACTCTTATTGCAGCCGTAACAGAACCGTGCCAAAACTTCAGATGTAACAATGGAGGTCGTTGTCTGTCTCAGGGGACACAGCCTTACTGTGAATGTACACAGGGATATACAGGACAGTACTGTGATACCAGAATTGGTTAGTACTTCGAGAATAATTTATCTGCATATTTCAACATGTTTGCGTATGTAATTAAGCAGTTCTTTTCTTTCTTATCATGAACACAATTATTCACATGTTTCTCTCTTATTATAGTCGTACCAGAACCGTGTCAAAACTTCAGATGTAACAATGGAGGTCGCTGTCTGTCTCAGGGGACACAACCTTACTGTGAATGTACACAGGGATATACAGGACAGTACTGTGATACCAGAATCGGTTAGTACTTCGAGAATAATTTATATGATTAGGCATATCGATCAATTTATCTGCATATTTCAACAGGGTTTACACATGCGTATATAATTCAGCAGTACTTTTCTTTCTTAACATGAATACAATTATTCACATGTTTCTGTCTTATTACAGCCGTACCAGAACCGTGTCAAAACTTCAGATGTAACAATGGAGGTCGCTGTCTATCTCGAGGGACACAACCATATTGCGAGTGTCTACAGGGATTTAGTGGTTTGTACTGTGATACAAGACAAGGTGAGTACTTTACACTCTTACCCATTTAACATCATCTTCCACTTCTGCTGTCAAACGTCGTGGGGAGGGATAATTTGCGTTCAAGCGCCCGGTGGACGGCACTGGATAGTGTCATTCCGTGTGGTTGTACAATGTCTCTTATGTCGTCAATCCATTTTCTTCATGGTCGTCCTCGTGGTCTCGTCGCAGATGATCTTTGATGTAAGGTCAGTGATGGTAATTGCTGATGTTGCATTCTAACGACATGGCCAAACCACTTGATCTTCTGTTTTTCAATAAATGTGGCACAAGGTGTTGATCCAACAGTCTGTCTGATAGTAGCATTTCTTACTCGGTCTCGGATTGTTAAGTTGGCAGCTCTCCTCGGGCATCTCATTTCGCAGGTGTTGATTTTGTGAAGGTGTAATTTGGATAAAGTCCAGGTTTGAGATTGGTAGCATAGGGTTGGTGTGAATATGCTGTTTATTATCTGTCGTTTTGCGGACATGGGTATGTTTGGATGTTTCAGTAAGGGTGATATGTAAGTGCGCTAGCTTTCTTACATCTGATTTCAATTTCTCTGTCCAATCTGCCATCTTCTGTGATCATACTTCCAAGGTATTTGAATTCTTTAACTTGTTTCAGAGTTGTGTTATTTATCTGTATACTTAGTGGGCCTGGCGATCTGCTAACTTGCATTACTTCGGTTTTGGCCTTGTTTATACTCATATAGTATCTGCTGCAGGTTGAACTCAGATTAGCAATATGATTTAGTATTCTGCCCTCATCGCTGTAAACCAGACACAGATCGTCTGCAAATAGAAGTTCATTTATTCCCTGTGGGTCAGTTGTTTCATCTGGAGTAAAGAGCTCTAAATTTTCTGAATCTGTTCTGTCGAGACTTGCTTCTTTACTGAACTGTTAAACTGTCGTTACGTGCCCTAACTGGACTGACAGAGCGTCTCGGAGATTGTAACTCCTTGAGATGCAGGTTATTTACTTTGTGCTCTACTTTATTCATCAGCTTTACCCCGTTTCATGGGTAAGTGATGTCCATCGAAGGTATGCTCTAACAAAGTGACACGAATGTTCCAGCTCCCACCGAGTCGTGTGACTACTAAATGACAACAGAGTTCAAATGCCTCCATTGCAAAAGCGAGAGTCTCCGTTGCGAAGTCTGCTTAGGGCTACTAAGATCGTGATTTGTTTTTGGACTGTCTTTCGGATCTCGAGTGCATATTTTCAGAGATCCCCCCTCCCCCAACCTCCTCCACGCTCAAGGGTCGTCGCTAGAGCTATGAAGTAGGTGCTCTGTGCGACACTTTCGGTATGGAAGAAAGAGTTAGCATTATGGGATACAAATCCGGTACAATGAGGATTTTTCCTTTTCTCTCCCCCCCCCCCCCCCCAAAAAAAAATCCTCTTTTTTAAAGTTTATATGTTCATGAAGGCAGAATGTTGTGGTATGACATTTCGGTTCAGATATGCACAGCGTGTCTACTAAACGAAAATTTTCTGCTGTGAGAAAAACATCTCGGTTCATCGTCAAGCTTGGCAGCGCTGTGCTGATTCGATGATTGCATGTGCGAAGCTTTCCACGCTTCAAGAGAAAAAGGAAATACATTGCTCTGCATATTTTTCAAGGATTTGTGCTCTGCATAATTTGTAAGGCTTAAAGTTCTGCGTGTTGATGTTATTATTGTTATTGTTGTTTGGGGTGTTGTTTTTTTTTCAGTGTTGATGCTCTGCTTGGAACACACTGTTCTTCTTGTAAATCAATGCAGAAATCACAGAACAAGATTCTGGAAACAAACATCACTGTACGCTAAATCATTTACTAGCACTATGCTGACGAATCGATCTGCTTATTGTGTAATGGTCATCAAAGTCCCGAATGTACAACTGCGCCCTTTTGGTCTCTAAAGTCACAACAGCTGTGATGACCAAGTTGATGATTATATGTTAATAAGGCTAAGCAGCCATGTGCAGGACATGACAATCCCTTTGGTAACCCCCAGTATTAGAACATCATATGTCAGCTCCGCATTTATGGAAGCCTGTTTAATTACTAGAATTACCAAGGTTCTGACACTGCCTCTCTGGACGTCCTATAGACATGCACGCAGCAGTTCTGGGCGGACGTGTTTGGGAAACTACCTGCAGCTGGACGGTCAACGATCACTTTACCTCACTGAGGCCGTGTCTTGACTTACAAAAACAGAGAAGACTAACAGGTTATCATATTCCTGGAAGATATCGGATGGCAGGGCAGAAAGGCACAAATATCGCAGATCTACAGTAAACAGGGACAATGCAACTACGCACAAAAAAAACAAAAACAAAAAACAATATCTGCAGAAAGAAGAAGAAAAACTTCTGAAATGATCTAAGCACCCATGGATCTTTCCGTCTTGCAGTAATACGAGTCAATCGTGATCATTTGGTAAAATGCAGTTTTGTATACTTAATGACGCAATATTAATATATGAGTAGCTCTTTTCTTTCTAATAATTGGTATAATTTTTTTTCCCGTTTATTAATAGCAATACATTTCTATTATCCCTAGATCCATGCCAGAACGTTCGATGTCTTAACGGAGGCCGCTGTTTGACTCAGGGGACACAACCTTACTGTGAATGTACACAAGGATATACAGGACAGTTCTGTGACACAAGAATTGGTTAGTACATTGGTTACGAACATTAATGAATTTGTCTGCATATTTTTAAACTTACACATATATATATATATATATATATATATATATATATATATATATATATATATATATATATATATATATATATATATATATATATATATATATATATATATATATATATAAATTCATTATCACATTAGTACCGCAGTTCTTTTCTTTCATAACACTTTTATTCTCATGTTTTCCTCTCATTGCAGCTGTACCAGAACCCTGCCAAAACTTCAGATGTAACAACGGAGGTCGCTGTCTGTCTCAGGGGACACAACCTTACTGTGAATGTACTCAGGGATATACAGGACAGTACTGTGATACAAGAATTGGTTAGTACTTCGAGAATAATTTATCTAATTACGCACATGAATCAATGTATCTGCACATTTTAAAACTTTTGCATATATAATTCAGCAGCTAAATTCTTTCATAACATCAACATATTTACCCGCATGTTTTTTTCTCTTATTACAGCCGTACCAGAACCGTGTCAAAACTTCAGATGTAACAATGGTGGTCGCTGTCTATCTCGTGGGACACAACCATACTGCGAATGTCCACAGGGATTTAGTGGCTTGTACTGTGATACAAGACAAGGTGAATACGTTACTATCTGGCATATTTAGCACGTCATCACACGTTTAATAAGCACAATAACTGTAATTCATACTATACTGATAAATTGCCATTACGGACGCGACCTGGGCTGACAGAGGATCTCGGAGACTGTAACCCCTAGAGATGCAGTGATCAGAAACAAAGATGTGGAAAGGGAGCTGGCACTCATCACCCGCGATAGCCGAGTGGCTAGCACTCGTACCTGAAGGGCTGTACTTATGGGTACAAATTTTCATCAAGGTAGATTGTTGTTGTTGTTTTTTTTTTAAATTAATTCTGAGACGATCTGGGCACTTATGGATTTGCCCGACCTGCATTGATGCGAGTCAAGCGTGAGTATTTAGTAATTTGCTGTTTCGTATTTTTATTGACGCTATATCAATATAGGAGTATCTCTTTCTTTTCTATATATATATTTTCTATTCATAAGATAGAACTCTACATTAGAAAGTTGTTTTTTTGTTTATATATTTATTTAATCACTGGTACATGTTCTTTCTTGTATTAACAGCATTACATTTCTATTATCCCTAGATCCATGCCTGGACGTTCGATGTCTTAACGGAGGCCGCTGCTTGACCCAAGGGACACAACCCTATTGTGAATGTTCACAGGGATATACAGGACAGTTCTGTGATACAAGAATTGGTTAGTATCTCGAGTATAATTTATCTGGTTACACTTGTCAATGAATCTGTATATTTTTTCATTTATAAATTAGACAGTACATTAACACCAAAGTTCTTTTCTTTCATAACATAAACTCTTATATTCCCATGTTTTTTTTCTTCTCTTATTGCAGCCGTAACAGAACCATGTCAAAACTTCAGATGTAACAATGGAGGTCGTTGTCTATCTCGGGGGACACAAGCCTACTGCGAGTGTCCACAGGGATATACAGGACAATACTGTGATACAAGAATTGGTTAGTACTTCGAGAAAAATATATCTGGTTACACTCAATAATGAAATTATCTGAGTATTTTTAAACTTTTGCATATATATATATATATATATATATATATATATATATATATATATATATATATATATATATATATATATATATATATATATATGGAGAGAGAGAGAGAGAGAGAGAGAGAGAGAGAGAGAGAGAGAGAGAGAGAGAGAGAGAGAGAGAGAGAGAGAGAGCACATTATCACAAAAGTTCTTTTCTCCCATAACATAACCGCTTTTATTCCCATATTGTTCTCTTCTCGCAGCCGTACCAGAACCGTGTCAAAACTTCAGATGTAACAATGGAGGTCGCTGTCTATCTCGGGGGACACAACCTTACTGCGAATGTCCACAGGGATTTAGTGGCTTGTACTGTGATACAAGACAAGGTGAATACTTTACTATCTTGCCTAATAAGCAGAGTTGCCATCACACATTTAATAAGTACTTTAACTGTATTTCATACTGTACTGATAAACTTCCATTATGATCCGAAATGAACTGTCAAAGGATCTCGGAGTTTGTAACCCCTAGAGATGCAATGATTAGAGGCAACGAAGTAGAAAGCCTCTTGCACTCATCAGCTACCACCGATTGGTAAAGGATGTACATCCAAGGCGCGCCCTATTGTTAAATGGGTTATAATTTACACATTGTATGATTTCTATAAAATGACAGTTGTGTTCAATTGCCCATAGAACAAGCTTTTAGGTTGTTTTTTTTTAAATGTCAAAAATACTAATTGCATGTCATTTGCTAAGCAAAATATCTGCGCTATAAGATATTGTATTTTTCTTTGTCAAAATCAACCTCCCCATATAGGTTTCACAGGCTCACGTCACAAGCCGCCCAACATCCACCTTATAATGGACAACGTTGCTCTGTGTAGATTTCAAGGGTATACTCTCTGTTTGGTACACTCTGCTCTGTGTGGCAGTCACTAACCAAGAACACTATTATGGAAACAAATCAACAAAGTAAACTATGCTATTGGCTCTGTTCTGACGGACCGATTATTTCATTGTGCGGAGGTTATCACAATCCCACATCTACGGCCTGCATGCAGTATTCTGGTCACGGAGGGTGCTGTTTGTTATGAGCAAAACGCTCAATACGTAGAAGTGAGGCTAAATGCAGAACGTGTTGAGTCCTTGGATTAGCCCAGTATTAGATCATCCTGCAACAGCTCTGCATGGATGGCAGCCTCTTTGCATGGCAATTAATGTAAATGTTCTCCCCTTTCTTTACTCTGAAGTCCAATTAGTTTGTTGTATTGGTGGAAGGGCGGAGTGGGCGTCATCTCACTCGGGCCGTCCGTTGTCTAGGAATATATACTCGGGGAGGCTAACCCGGTCAACAGTCATAGGAACTCCGACGCGGAGCAAACACGGCAGGGGGCTTCCGATCTTCAGAAGGAAAACCTTCTTCCCCAAGCATTTCGGACCCTTTAATTTCTTAGTACTTTCTGGGGGAGGTCCCGTCCTGGTCATGACTCCGGGCGTCTGTCCCCTGCCGTGGAGACGTTCTTTCGGTCATGTTCGTTATCCCTGATTTAAGCTTCTCCCTTCGTTGTTACCTTGTCCACTCTAAAGTCCTCCCTCCCTCGGTAGGTGGGGGGGGGGGGGGAGACAGTGCAGTCTGTGTCTGCCCCTTGACACTTGTGGTCGTGGGATGCTTGACTTATCCCCCGCCACGGCCTCCGTCGCCTCCACTTATCTCTATTGCCGTTTGCCTTCCTTGCGCCCCGTTCACGGCGTCACACCACTTTAGGAAGCCGCATTCTTCCTTTCTACTCGGACCCACAGCTTGGTCTGTCTGCCCCTGACTAGATCACATAGTATGCGTATCTCTTGCCACATCTAGGTGGGGGTTACTATGGCAACTTTGTTATTTGCACTCGGGCTTGGTGCGACAGAGTCGATTACAGCTATGTTGTGGAGGTTGGACGTCGGCCGACATTTGCGTGATTGACTTCACTGGGACTCTCCCCCACGTCGAAGGAAGGGCTGAAGATCTGACACGAGACGTTTGTAAAGTTCGTGGTTTTGATTGTGAAATTGTTGGTAGTGCAGTTACCGCTTCCAACCATACTAGTGCAACATATGTTTATTTTGTTCAACATATATTTATTTTTATTTTCGCACATCCATTACAGGACATCGCTGTCAACAGCAGCATTTTACAGCTGTATGTTGATTTCTTGGCAAGATTACGCTCAGTAGTTTGCCATTGATTTCTGAGCGGCCGGCTCATTTATCCCGTAAGTCACCAACGCTGTAAGAACCGCTACCAATTCTCGCGCGCTGCGTTACCCTACGTGGATAAACGGGATTACTAGGCCAGGGAGACCGGCGGTCAACATATATCACGAGAAAATATGATGTGTCCTCCTAAAGGGGCAAATAGCGCAGCTCTGCTGCAAAAAACACATTAAGCAATGTCGTTCAAATAAAATAAAAACTATCGGACACACTTAGACGTAGACATTCTGAGAAATGATCGCCTATGGATTTGTCTGGCGTGAATTTGTGCTTGTATATTTTGATAATGAATGTACGATTATTGACCAGGTGTTAGTGTAAGAATATATGTTTTGTATGCGTGTATGTGTGTGTTTGTGTGTGTGTGTGTGTGTGTGTGTGTGTGTGTGTGTGTGTGTGTGTGTGTGTGTGTGTGTGTGTGTGTGTGTGTGTGTGTGTGTGTGTGTAACGTAGCCAATAGAAACTGCACGGTTGTGTTGTTTACGTATTTATTTAATCAATGAGGCGTTAGTTTATTAATAGCAACACATGTTAATTGTCCATAGATCTGTGCCAGAACGTTCGATGTCTGAACGGAGGCCGTTGCCTGACTCAGGGCACACAACCCTACTGTGAATGCTCACAGGGATACACAGGAAGTACTGTGATACGAGAATTGGCCTAGAGAATAATAACAATGGCTTGCGGACTCGATTCGTGAGTTGGCTTACCTGCGTTCGAAACACAGCTGCAACCGATTTGGCAGCTGATTGCTTCGCGTTGAATCTTAACTTGTTTGTATGGGAACCGGTCGTTCAGAATGCAATGGCAAACTACTGAAAGTAAAACGTGCCATAACATCAATAACAGCAGTAAAATTCTGGTGTTGACAACGATGTCCTGTAAATAGGAAATGCAAAAAAAAAAAAAAAAAAGAACCAATAATTAACACCACACCTTGTGCCACATTTATTGAAAGACAGAAGATTAAGTGGTTTGGCCATGTCGTTAGAATGCAACAACATCACTGACCTTACATCAAAGATCATCTGCGACGAGACCAAGATGACGTCCAAGAAGAAAATGGATTGACAACATCAGAGACATTGTACAATCACACGGAATGACACTATCCATGCCGCACATCGGGCGCTGGAGAGCAAATTATTCCTCCCCACGACGCTTGACGGCAGAGGTGGATGATGATGATGATGATGATGATGATGATGATGATGATGATGATGATGATGATGATGATGATGATGATTAACACCATAGTTTTTTTTCTTTCATAACATGAACACCTTATTATTGGTTGGTTTTCTCTTATTGAAGCCGTAACAGAACCGTGCCAAAACTTCAGATGTAACAATGGAGGTCGCTGTCTGTCTCGGGGGACACAAGCCTACTGCGAATGCTCACAGGGATATACAGGACAGTACTGTGATACAACAATTGGTTAGTATTTCGAGAATAAATTATGTGGCTTTGCTCATCAGTCAGTTTATCTGTATATGTTAAAACTGTTGCTTATATAAATTTAATAGCAGATTAACACCACAGTTCTTTATTTTCATAACATGAACGTTGATTTTGCTTGTTTTTTGTTTTCTATTACAGCCGTACCAGAACCGTGCCAAAACTTCAGATGTAACAATGGAGGTCGCTGTCTCTCTCAGGGGACACAACCATACTGCGAGTGTCCACAGGGATTTAGTGGCCTGTACTGTGATACACGACAAGGTAAATACTTTACTCTTTTGCCTATTTAGCAGAGTTGTCATCACACATTTAATAAGTTGATTATGTCTAGTATATACTGTTAACGTTCGCCATATGTTGGCACACATACACACAAATAGTATAGGGTGTATTTTTAATGACTGTGCAGTGTTTGAAAATATTTCCGTTCCAAGTATTGTATTTACCTACTGTGGAGTTCATGCAACACAATGCAACATAATAGGTAAAAACAAAACTTGGGGCGGCAATATTTTCAAAATCTGCACAGTCATTAAAAATACACCCTGTATAAGAACTATCATCATCATCATCATCACCATCATCTTCCACTTCCACGCCCGATGGGCTGCACTGGATAGTGTCATTCCGTTTGATTGTACAATGTCTTTTATGTCGTCAATCCATTTTCTTCTTGGACGTCCTCTTGGTCTCGTCGCAGATGAGCTTTGATGTAAGGCCAGTGATGGTAGTTGATGGTATTGCATTCTAACGATATGGCTAAACAACTTGACCTTATGTCTTTCAATAAATGTGGCACAAGGTGTTGATCCCAATGCCTGTCTGATAGCAACATTTCTTACTCTGTCTCGGATTGTTAAGTTGGCAGCTCTCCTCAGGCTACAATATTCAAAAAGGAAAATAGTATATCCAGAAGCAGAATGTGGAATGGTCGAGGCAGAAACACGGAGCTGATTCACGACTCTGGTGATCGAGTGAGATGGGAGAACATGACCGCCCACGCTTACCGGCATGGCACATGATGGATGGATGGAGAAGCAGAAACTTCCAAGGGGTCCCTTGTGTGATAGCACCATCACATTGTCTAAACCTGAATGCAAAAAAAGAATAAGTGGACAGTCTTTTCCTCTGTTAGCGGACGACAAACTCGATCGTCTTACCCTCGCCCAATCGAGCTTATGATACCACCAGTGTAGCTCATATCAACTACATTAACGCGTCAGCGATAAGAACTATGCCAAGATGTAAAATCTCACAATTGGAATCGGACTTCAGTTACAATATTTCAGCAAAATGGAACCATTTTCTTCACATAAAAGGGTGAATGTTTCAATTGTGTTTGTCTTTCTGGATCTAGGGCACCGAGGCAGTGTGGTTGTTAGACGCCCGGTGGTTATAGGTTCAATTGGCATCATGGCGAATTCGAAATTTTAAAAATGACCTTGAAGCTCGGGTTAAACAAGCCGAAAACTAATGCAAATGAATGGCTTGGAAAAATAAGACCGGGCGGCATAATACGGACCAAATCACCTACATAGTGTCAATTTCTATATTACAAACATATCTAGCACTATATATCCAATGCGATTTGAGACGTGTTAACGAGTCCTTTATTTACTGAACTCGACACTTCATATTGCTTTTCTGGACTATGAAACGGCCGACGACAGCAGTGATAGGCCATCCGTTTATAAATTTATGAGAACTATGGAATCCCCACTGAAAATCATACACTTAGAACTCAGCGAAGGCAACATATAATGACATAAAAGTTCTTTGTAAAGGAAAACTGGCAAATGCATTTGAAATAAGAATAGTAATGATACAGAGATGTATTTTGTTAGCTGTATTGGTCTTTCTGACCATAAACTGGATTATGAAGTCAACAATAGTTACCACCAGAAATGGAATTCAGTGGACTCTGAAGGAGCTCCATGAAGATTTGGAATTTAGTGGACTCTGAAGGAGCTCCATGAAGATTTGGAATTCGCTGACGACACTGCCCTCCTGTTCTACACATGAAATCAGATGTAAGAAAACTAAACATCCTTGAACGGAGGGCACAGTCATCGAAAAATCCATAGTGAAAAAAAAAATTCAATGGGGGTCCTGCGTTCTAGCCACTAGGCCAAATGCTCTTCGATTATTTTAGTATCTTTAATTAATTTGTATCCTTGGTTATCTTAACATCCTTGTCTAAATTAACATCCTCGTATTTTGTATGCACAATCGTTGTTTTTATATCTACGATCTTTCTTTTTAAAGAATTGGTGCACTTTGCATCACCTATTATTGTTAATATAAATTTATTTTCTTTAAATTATCTGCCGTTATTATCTATTGTTCTTTATATCCTCTGTCATGTTAATCGCTCCGTCATTATTGGTATTTTCAGTTATTCTTTGTATTTTATATTGTCATTCTATCTTCAACAATATTTGATAGATTATGAAGACCCTTATGTCTTATCTCCTTGTTTATATCCCCTATAAATCCAAGTTATCTAGATCGCCAAGCACGCATCGGAATATTCATCTCCTAACATTCACACCTTGTGAATGTCAAAGAGAAACCAACATATTTATTTCGAACATTAACTCTCACAAAGCTATTTATACTGAAGTGAATTTTTCACTCTTCTACCTAACGCAGTGTGGCGTTGGTGATCACGTTTGTCCAGGTTTCTGTAATATGTACTGTCAATCATTTCCTGTATATTGCTAATCATTTCTTATATTTATGTTCATCCTAATAATGATGTAAAACTGTGCAGCATCTTCTCTCTCTCTCTCTCTCTCTCTCTCTCTCTCTCTCTCTCTCTCTCTCTCTCTCTCTCTCTCTCTCTCACTCTCTCTCTCTTCTCTCTCTCTCTCTCTCTCTCTCTCTCTCTCTCTCTCTCTCTCTCTCTCTCTCTCTGTCATTCCTCCCCTCCAACTTGCTAGTGCTACGTGATTCTCTAGCTTGTCCATTTTCACGACATGTCCAAAGCATGGGATCTGTCTTTTTATGCTATATTCTCACTACACATAAAAAGTCCCGCAAAAGGAACGTTCTATGGTTATGTGAAGTGTTAGAACCTTCACATGTTTCAGTCCTTAGTGCATGAACGAATAAGAGTCAGGCTTTCCTAGGTACTTTAGGAACATTTTCTAAATTGCTTTTTAAATTATATAACTGCATAGTTGGATACCTCTTGAAAATACAAATCCAACGATACCTTATTCAAGTCTGTACATCAATTGTAAGCTGAGATATTAATTTTTGTATGTCAGTTTATATTTAACATTGGCATATTGGTAACCCACTCTGGAAAGTGTGACCACAAAACACGTAAGCTAAGGGCAGATAATTGCTCTTGGTGTTTTTTTTGCGCTAAGGGGGATAACTCAGGTTTTTATTTTGAACGCAAAATTCAAATGAAAACCTCAAACTCCCTCTTCCTCCAGCCTCTTCCTCCACTCCTAAATACTAGAAGGGGTGGTGAATGCAAACGTGCATCATTATAATCTCGTCGCTCTGAATAATCCATAAGAATATTAAATGATCATCGCTGTATTATGACACGGAAAGCGGCTATATTCCCGCCATTGAAATTTAACATGACGCATCTTAGCATACGATCTTAATAATTTCTGTTTGGGATGACCCCGTCGACTAAAATATTTGACAATTTCACAGTACGCGTAAGAATGGATGCTCAATTTAATTATTTATACTAAATCAAGCTGCAACGTCTATTATAACGAGTACTATATATATATATATCCTTAATACCGGGGAACAATAACAAGAAAACGTAAATCGCCGATTGAAACATCGCCGGCAACGTTCGGTAACTGAAAATGTAGTACCTAGCCGCTTTCCATCCCATAGCGAACGCCGTGTCCAGGTATCGTTACATTGTCAGCACAATAGCTTAACCAGTCCGTCAACGGGTCTGGTCATTCTCTTTACATTTGGAGTAATTTACAATTTAAAATACGCTAACATTATTCACCTCATTTAAGAAGCAATATTTATAATAATTACATGTCATGACATCCCCAGTTACACCTACAGTTACACCGACCCCATGTCAAGTGTTTGGATGCCAAACACAATCCAGTGACCAGTGTGGTGGTTGCCCGTTGGGTCTAGTCTGTCAACGCATCGTAATGGGATGTCCGACGATGCGATGCCAAGCAGCCTACCGATGTGTCGCCTTGGACAAAAAGAAATAGATCTGCTTTTTCTATAGTTTAGTACTCATCTTAAGAATGTCAATAGACAACTATGAAATAACATCAGCATTTGCTGTCATCCATTACCTCCAGAAATACTAGACGAAATAAAATATATTTGAAGTAAAACTTGATCATCTTGTGTTTGTTTTTCAAATTTTCGTTGCTTGTTCAGATTCAGAGCCAGCTACTTGGCAAAGGTGTTACGGACGCAGTTCATAATCACGGATACTACATTCGAAGCACAGCAGACCGACCTTGCGCTGGATTTTTTATAAAATGGTATGGGTGCCGGTCGTTCAGTAAGTAATAGCAAACTACAGAACGTAAACTTGTCAAGAGATAACAAACAGCACAAAAATACTTGGGTTGACTGCAACATTCTGTAAAAGATATGCAACTAACTATTTTGTTCAGATTAATTCTTTCAGTCCCAGGCGAGGTCACTATCTCCGAATAGATAAAAGCGCTCATTCTGAAACATCCGATGTGCGCTGACGCAGAGGTAGAGTGTTCAACCCCTACAATGATCAGTTGGTCTGAAATATTGACTACTTGTCCTTGATTTGGGGACGTAAATTACAAGAACTATTGAAGTCGGAGTGGGTTCGCCTGACGGCGAGGGACACTGGTAATAGGAAAAGTTAACACACAAGCACAAATCAGCCCAGTGCACTAACAGCAGTAGCACGTGTATGGACTACACGTGAGTTCAACGTGAGCGAAGAACACAAGGGGCAGATAATTTCGTAGCACATACCACGTCACTATTTTGTGTGCTCTGAAAGCTGGCGTAGGCGTTCATGCATCTGAACAGAACTCGGTTCTTGATGTCTGGATCAAATCTATTGATGGTATTCCTCCAGAGCACAGGCTCAGCCCATCAAGCATCAGTACCTTCTGTCTTCTTCTTCGTTCATCCGGAGTTTTTTTTCGGATGTGATTGCGTTGTGCCTGTTTACAGCAGAGCTGCGTTCTTGCGCCGTTACCTTCTGTCTGCTTCTGCTCTTACACAACTGATCTTTTCAGTCATCGTAATGTTTTAATGTATCTTTTTTAAAACGATTCTTTTCTTCAAATGCATCTCTTCATATGATTTAACCAAACAACTCTTTCTTATATAGGGTGTATTTTTAATGACAGTGGAGTTTTTGAAAATATTGCCGTTCCAAGTTTTGTATTTACCTTTTATGCTGCATGTACAACACAGAGGGTGAATACAAAACTTGGAATGCCAATATTTTCAAAAACTCCACAGTCATAAAAAATACACACTATAGTTGTATACAATGTGCAACTCTCGTTATTCACTGTTCCAAGCACTGGTTAGTTACTCCGGTAGTCCCAGGTATTATGAACCACATCTTTTGCCTTCATGCTCTGCCTATCACAGGCAAACAATAACAATAATAAAATGCACAAGCTTTTTACGTTCAAAGAAACTTTAAATAAACCTGGATTGACCTGGGAATCCAGGCCAATTTTAAAACTCTACCTTGATAAAGATTCGAACCCTTGACCACTAGGCCAGCAGGCGATCGTCTAGCTACCACGACTTGCAACATAGCGTCATGGGTCACTGGGAGCCTTCAACTCAGTAACAATCACCTGAGAAAAGTAAATATGTGTGGGAGGAGGGTGTGAGGTGTGTGGGTGAGTGATGTCTCTGTGTGTGAATGTGTTCGCGCGCGCGAACACATTGTGTCAAATGACGGGAATAGACAAACCCTCTAAGTGTGATTAAAAGTTTGCCAATTGGAAGCGAGTTGAGGGTGTTAACATTAAGTAGAAACTTCACTGTAACCAAATGAAAACCAGAGGTATCCATTGTAATACACAAAATTCAATAACAGATAATAATCAATTAACAATCACGTAAAAATATCATACGATACATGGCTTAGCATAGTGGTTCTCAACCGGTGGGGAATTCCCCCCCCCCCCCCAGGAGGTAATTTTATGGTTTCCAGCGGGGGGAGGGGAGAATGAAGATCATTTCAAGATCGCGTTAATACAAGAACCGATTACTTGATATTGCTTTTCCCTTCATACTTTACAGTTATTCACGTCTCATCCTTCTAAAATTCGTTTTATAAAGTAAGTAGACCCACAAATCATGTTTTATGTGGATCTCTATACCTGTTTTAACATATTTACCTTCCATTTTTACGTATACTGTGTAGGGGTGGGGAGGGGGGATTTGTAGGTAGGAAATATGAAAAGGGGGGGGGGGGGGGTGAATGACGTTCTGAAAATATGGTGAAGGGGAGCACGGGCCAAAAAAGGTTGAGAACCACTGGCTTAGCACATACATTAGAATGAAATAATCAGAAAACTTGTTTTTTTTTTACAAGTAAAAGATCAGAATTAAATAATCAGTAAACACGTTGTTAAGCAATACATTAGTCAGAATAAAATAATCAGTAAACACGTTGCTTGGCAATTAAATGGTCAGAATGAAATAATCAGTAACACATGTGTTTGACAATTAAATGTAACCATTTCGGTATTAAGCCATCCGCCTTTATTTTTCCGACATGTGTAGTAACTGGTTTATGAATCCGGAACCGCCCTATCTGTTGCTACATTCTGAAGCTCGATCCATGTCTTCGCCATATTACTTACTAAAGGACTTTCTAGTTCAGTGGTTCTCACCCGGTGGGGAATTTCCCCCAGGGGGGAAACCAAGGTTTTCAGGGGGGAGGGGGGTGGGGGTGGGGGGTTAAGATTGTTTCAAGATTGCGTTAATACAAGAACACATTACTTGATATTGTTTTTCCTTCAATAATTTACGGTTTTGTACGTTATGCTCTTATGAAATTCATTTTGTAACGTAAGTAGACTCGCCTCGCAAATCACGTTTTATGTAGACGTCTAGGCTTGTTCTAGTATGTGCTATTAAATTTAGCTTCCATTTTTACGTAAACTGTGTAGGGGCGAGAGGGGGGGGCCTTTATAGGGAGGAAATACGAAAAGTGTGGGTGGGGGTGACATTCTGAACATATGGTGAAGGGGTGCATGTGCCAAAAAAAAGTTGAGAATCACTGTTCTAGTTAGACTTTTTAATCAGCTTTTCTCAATGTATGTCCTATCAAATGGCAGGGACTTTCACTCACCTCTCGATTCGCTGGATTCTGCCCTGTTCTCTCCCTGAGTTTCACACTGGCGACTTCGCCAAATCACTCCATCCCTACATTTTTTGCAGGCACAGGACAATGAATGACTGCAGTTCATCAGTAACTATTCTAGTCGGTCTTCACGTCTGACATATACAGTTGGATAATAATTGCAACTTGCTCTAATCTCACAAATTCCCCATGTCACTAAGGTCTCCAACGCCTCCTGCGATCTTATTACAACACCCCCATATGCCCTGCCCCACCTCCCCCAGGCTGGTATGATGGCCGTGTGTTCGAATCCCTTCGAGCCGGGGATTTTTGTCACTGACTTAGGTTTATAGGTCGATAGATTCTAAAATGGTTAACAATGTTACAATTACTGTTTAGAGCCTGGAATACATACTGCATGATCAGCATACCTTATGTTATTGATGTTATGTCTCCCAGTGGTGATTCCTCTCATATCTTCTACATTTATAAAAAATATTTTCACTGTGTAGGGAAAACAGATCTGGAGGCATTACACCGTCCTGTCACCTCTCTTAATAGGCGAATATTGACCTACTTCATTTTCAGTCTTTATGACAGCTTGTTGTTTCTGATTTTTTTTTTTTTTTGGCGCTCGCTCGCTTTGAACTCAAATGTACTCCATACACACTATTTATAGTAGTGATGGACTGAATTTTGCGTGTATATTAGCTTTCCCTATTAACAGTGTCCCTCGCAATTAGGCGAACCCATCCCGACTTCAGAGTACATGTATTTTACGTCCCCAAATCAAGGATGACAAGTCAACGTTTTAGTCCAGCTGTCCGGTGATGGAGTTAAACCACTTACATCGGCATCAGCACAGCGGATGTTTAAGAACACGTGTTCTTTCCAATATATGATTTTCACAAGTCTAAAGTCAGTGAAATATGGCAGGAAATAATGTAGCTACCGTGTTATCCCGAAAATAAGTCCTACCCCTATAATAAACCCTAGCACGATTTTTCAGGATGCTTTTAATATTAGACCTACCACTAAAATAAGTCTTAGTTAAGATTGTCAGCTAGAATGGGAGACTTGTTGCTGAACGGCCAGACGTACTTCAGACGCCACTGGTGGGCACTTGAAAATGAACGGAAGTGGTTCATAATTCTCATACGTCACTCATGTGTAATAAAGTTACAATGCACTACGAGCAGTCTACGTAGACATGAATGCTCATTTAAGGAAAGCTTTATTGCTGGACATGAGATAATGAGGGAAATGGTTCTACAGGAAATGGAGGCGCAAGAAATTCAGGCCTGAATTCGGGATTTGGAGAGTTATGACGATGTTCCAGAAGAAGATGACATGACTGTATTTGAATATATGTAGAAATTTGTACATGAATGAATGTAGATTATTATGTCTGAAAACAAAAATAAGACAACCCCTGACAATAAGCCCTAGTATATATTTTTAAGATAAATTAATATAAGACCCGGTCTTATTTGCGGAGAAACACGGTATGTATAATGCGAATCTTGAGTCCAACTGTTCAGCCGCTAAATATATTCGAGGTAAGAGACACAAGGTCTAAGCTAACAGAAAAGGAAGAATTATCTTTACAATAAGGATTAAGTGTATTCGGTGTTTCTGTTTCCGGCTTAATGTATATATGTCAGGAGTCAAGAGGAGTAGAGAAGAATATAATCACAAACAGTAGTGCATGTTGTAAGCTAAAACAGTGATGGTAAAACACATTCCCTACATAAAAACACGATCACTGACAGCACTTGAGCAAACACAGTGAGAGACATGTCACAGGTGACACTGGCATAAACATATAGCAGTGCAAGGGGGTCACAGTGTTGTATATGTCTAATTAATTAGAATAATCAACATTAGCGAAGAGGTCTATTTTCAAATGAAACCATAATGACACTTGCATGCAGCGAATAAGCAGTGGGAGATAAAGTATTTAACGTTATACATTGGTCTACACTGGAGCACCTGTAGATAGAAGTTAAGATAATTTCAGAACAAATGAAGAAGAAAAAGCTCTTGTATATTATGTCGTCACATACACTAGTTCATAGTTTTGTGAGGTGGGACGACCTGCTCCTTTTTTTAAGCTTTTTAAGCGACCTGCTCCTTTCATTAGACAGTCCAAGTCATGGAAGGACAATTTATGGCATTCATGATATGGGATTTGATCGGGTGCAGAGAGATTCACGTCAGCAAGAAATCCAGCAACGACTACAGATGATGCTGCGGGAAACAGTCTGGGCAACTTATTTGTTAACAAGTGGAAATTAAAATAGTTAGGTACGCGTAATGAAAAACTGTGAGATAATGAACACAGACACAGTGTACATAATTTAAAACGAACTCCAATCAATCAATCAATCGTGGGCGGTCATGACTCGCCATTTCACTCTATCACCAGAGTTGTGGATTAGCTCAGTGTTCCTGTCTCGCCCATGCCATATGGCCAAGCCATCCAGGTATTTTCCTCTCGGTCTTCTTCTTGGTCTGTTCCCTTCGGTCTTGCCAGTTGTCACTAAGTTCTCCAATCCATTTCTTCTCATAACATGTCCAAAATATTTTGACTGTCTACGTCTAATTTCTCTAATCAATTTACGATTTTCAGGTGTCTCCTGTAGTACTTGGTCATTCGTTTTTCTGTCTGTCCATGGTATTCTTTGCATTTTCCTCAGAAACCACATTTCTGCAGCCATCAGATGTTATTCAGCTTGACTACCCATTGTCCATGTTTCACATCCATACAAAAGAACAGGCTCTATGTATCCCCTCAACACTGTTTATCTCGTTTCAATTGACATCTTTATATTGGTCAGAATGTTTTCCATCTTGCTAAAGGCTACTTTCGCCATGGCGATTCTGGTTCTAATCTCTTCAAGGCATCTCCCATCAGATGTTATGACTGTTCCGAGATAACTGTACCGATTCACTTGTTGAAGAATATTCCCATTTACTTGTATATTCCATTGTGGCACTTCGTTCTTCCTAGTGACGACCATAACCTGCGAAAAGCCAATGATGATATCCCTCTCTATTTTTTTCCACCCCAAATAAGTAATTACGTCACAGCGAATCAAAGTTTCGATTATAATAATCAGGAGCAATAGAAACAAAACAAAAGAAAAACATGGAATTACAAATATTTATCACATTAAAACAGTATGTCAGAGTAACACATAACTAACTGTGTTTATTTATGATTGTTATATCCTGCTACTTCTTTTAACTGTTATTAATTCACTAATTTCCATACTACCATCGGCTGTTATCGATGTTTTTATCCACAATTGCCAAAGAGACAATATTGTCATCTGCCAGTCTCAGAATTGGTTCGGCGATTTCTGGTTACTTTAGATAAACAACAACAACAAAAGAATAATGTTCGTTATTGTAAAGATACTTTTATTTTGCCGGTTATCTTTGATCATGTGACACACACCATCAAAAAATTTACGCAGATGAACAGTTGATCACGATTCGCATTGCTGTAGACATGTCTGACAAAGTACAGAAATGAAGCCACAAAAAATATACATCCATTGAAGACCAATAATTAGTAGACACAACAATGGACCTTGCTTGAAGACACGGGGACGGACAGCGGTCAGTACGGTCTAGGGTGAATACCGTTGTGCTTACGTTTATTGTTTGGTTTGAAGTGTGTTCAAGGATGATAAGTCCCCACTGGACAGATGAAAGTCCAACGCCGAAGTAACTGGCTTCTACACACCACGTGGATGTGCAAATCGTTGACTATTTTTTAATAAATAAAAATAAATACAATATTTACATAAATTAAAATAGGAACTATTTTTTTACATAAATTAAAATATGAAATCAAGGAAGTCATGTCTCCTCTCTCACTTCTCGACATCTCTGATCTCTGGGTAATGGACTGGTGATTATTCGTTTTCAATAACGACGAACATATTGCAGGTTCTGAGAGCGAGCTTGTTACACTGAGGATCTCTCAACAGTTTGAACCCAACAATGGGAGTGGGTAATACCTCCTAATTTCAAATTTACAAAAAACATTATTCTGAGAGTGGAATATTTATAACTGGAAAAATATCTTTTTTCGATGTGGAAATTTAGGTAAAACCACCACATGTAATCATTGAGAATTACTTTACAGATAGTCAGAAATGTAGGTCATAATGGAGGGATATGCTGATAACAGCAAATATATTATTTAAACATACCCAAGTCAGCAAAGCACAAGATGATACTGGTAACGTAGATAATATCAACTGTCTGACCAAAGTGAAGATAAAAACAGAGAACTGATTATCACATGTGTATGCAAATTCACCAATACTACAAAGCTAATTTTGACACTTATTGTGAATGGGCAAGTGTTGTAGAATACGTGTAGTGAACGCGTTTCACAATACCCCGACATACCGAGACGAGAATTCGAAATCGGCTGCAGACGATATGAAAACGTTGATTTCGATTGTATGGGCGAGAGTCGTTCAGAAAGCAATAGCAAATTACTGCAAGTGAAGATTGCCTAGTAAATCCAACACACATCCACAAAAATGCTGGGGTTGATTGTGGCGTCCTGTAAGAGACATCTAACATATTTCTTTTTAAATACTGTGAATGAAAACACACTAGAACAAGTCTATAACATTTGTGAATCACTATTCAGTGTGTTATTTTGTGCAGTCCTTTGTCCACACAACAGTCTCATGAAATGTCTCTCCACATTAAGCCGAGCGACCATGCTCCACTGCTGCCTTGCGTACATTATCTAGCACATCTAGAATCCATCTACATTGTAGTCTTCCTGGCCTTTTCGGTACACGTCCATCCACAATTATCTTTTCCTAGAGGTTCAGAAACAGAAAAGTATCTTATGCAATAAGTCACTCTCATTGAATGTAAGAGAGTGCTGAAATGCTTTATAGAACATGTTTTTCAGTATTACAGTGAATCTTCGAATGTAAATGAACAAATTAGGAAGAACTTGGAAACAACAGAGATTGGTTTCCGAGACGAATGTTGCGAATTCCGCTGACTGCCAAAGTAATTAACAACAATTGCATGAAAGAGGCTAATGAAACCAGAACATTATATACAGCAATAAGATGGAGACAAACAGCTTTTTGATTGGTCAGGAGCTGAGAAGAGAGGCGTTGGATAACATCGGGACGACTGGAAAGATCAAGGAGACGAGAGGCAGTGGCCGACCAAGGGAAAATTTGATCAGATTCCTTTGTCTAATAATACTATGGCCAGGCAAGTTGAAGATTTGCTACTGATTTGCATCGTCAAGTAGCAGCACATATCAAAGATTGTAAATTTTTTAATTGGCAATGGATGTCTCCACTGACATTGCTGAAACAGCTCATTTTGTAGTTTTTGTTCGAGCAATAAAAGATAATTTTGAAGTCACTGAAGTATTTCTAAGACTTGAATCGATGCTTGCAACTACCAAAGGGACTGCTCTGTTTGAAACTCTGAAGTTGTGTAGATAAAAACATTTGTTATTGTTTGTTCACATATCCTTTACATGACATCGCTGTCAACATCAGCATCTTTCAGCTGATTGTTGATTTCTTGGCAAGATTACGCTCAGTAGTTTTCCATTGCTTTCTGAGCGACCGGCTCACATACCCTGTAAGTTACCGACGCGGAAATAACTGCTACCAATTCTCGCGCACCTCACGTTTCTCACGATAGTATACGGGATTACGGAGAAAGTCGTGTGCCCCCTAGACCAGGGAGACCGGCAAAAACAACGTAGCATGGACCAAATTGGACAGTGTATGCACCTACGGTGGTCCGGCTTTCATCGGCAAAAAGTATGGATGACTAGCAATAATGGAACAGTTTCTTGGTCGCACTATATTAAAATATCATTGTATCATTCACCAATAAGCTCTGTGTGGAAATACATTAAATCTGAAACATGTCATTAATGTTGTTCTGAGATGTGTGAACGAAATTCGAAGTAAGGCACTGAACAGGCGTGAATTCAGACAGTTTATATCAGACCTGAGCGAGGAATATGGTGAGCTACTGTTAAACTGTGATGTCAGATGGCTAATCTCAAGGGAAAGTTCTGTCACATTTCTGTGCACTGAAAAATAGTGTTTATCTGTTTTTGTCTAAAATAAATGAATTGCCTACAGAACGGGAATGTCTTCTGAACGATGACTGGCAACTAAGACCTGGAATTTTGGGGGAAATCACGTCTCATTTAAACTCTTTAAATGCGAGGGTCCAGGGAAAAAAACAAACTATTCACAAATTTGTACGATTACATTTCTCCATTTAAAATGAGACTACGACAGTTTATCGGACAGCTGACTGAAGGGACTTTAGAGGCGTTTCCAACTCTCGTAGTGGGAAAGAAATGTGGCTTGTTGCAGTACTATGTAGAGGTTGAAAGTCTTCTGGATATCTATCAGTCGAGATTTTAAGAGTTCATAATAGAGGAGGATAATGTTCATAAATCCGTTCGTATTTCCTGATGCCAAGGTCTATCAATTACAGCAAAACCGTCAGCACAAAGTAATAATTGATTTGAAATGCAATCCTGCACTGGGATGTACATTTCTAGAGCTGCCTGCTTCACCTTCAGCTGATCATATGATTTCATTCTGGCGACTATTACCTGTCTAACAATCTGAACACTTGCGGTCATTCGCTCAGAGATACATTTGTCGTTTTGGTTCCACTTACAGATGAGAGCAGTCATTTTCCGTAATGACCGTTTGAAAAATTTTTAAAAATTTAAATGAAAAAAAAAAAACCAAGCAATGTTCCAGACTCACCGACAGTAACCTAGCTGCGCTTACGACTTTGGGCACGACAGATTTGTCCCCAGACATTGATAAACTAGCATCTGAACTTAAGTAATTGGTTATGAAGAACAGTTACAATTGTAAATTAATTAATAGCGATTTTCGAAACTGATTTAAAATTGATTATTAAATGAACTTCTGATTTTAAACCAAAAAAATGACCCCAGTGTAGTATTGACACTGACTGCCTTTAAAGTTATAGAATTTTGTTGACGAAAGTTAAGAAAGATAAGAATATTATTGCACGACGTTTATAATTGTATAACGTTGTGGCCCACTTAACTACCTAAAATAATAGATATGACCCTCTGCTTGAAAAGCTTGGGAACTACTGGCATGGAGGAATGTCAGCAGCAGAGTTGGTCCCAAACACCAAAGACCGAGATATGTGGAGAGACATGAACGCCTCACCAGCTGGCATGGCACTTTATGATGATGATGATGATGATGATGATGATGATGATGATGATGATGATGATGGTGGTGATGATGATGGTGGTGATGATGGTGGTGGTGGTGGTGGTGGTGGTGGTGATGGTGGTGGTGGTGGTGATGGTGGTGGTGGTGGTGGTGGTGGTGATGGTGGTGGTGGTGGTGATGGTGGTGGTGGTGGTGATGATGATGATGATGATGATGATGATGATGATGATGATGATGATGGTGATGGTGGTGGTGGTGGTGGTGGTGGTGGTGGTGATGATGATGATGATGATGATGATGATGATGATGATGATGATGATGATGATGATGATGATGATGATGATGATGATGATATGTTCAAGTCATGTTAGATGTCCAAGATAATGATGACATGCCTGAGTTGAATGCTTATATTGACAAAAATCAGAAGTTCGTTGCTTTTGTTTTGCGAACACTCGCTTTGAACTTAAGTGTAACCCATACATGTGCTAATACTTCAAATGCACTGGGCTGATTGTTGCGTGTGGGTTAGCTTTCCTTATTATCAGTGTCGGTCGCCATCAGGTGAAGCCACTCCGATTTCAGAGGTACTTGTAATTTATGTCCCCAAGACAAGAACGAGAAGTCAACATTTTAGTCCAATTGACAGGTGTAGGGGTTGAAACCGCTACATCAGCACCAGGACACCGATTGTTATAATTCTATTTTATTTCCAACGGTAAATGTAGTCCCATAGCAGATACTATCGCTGGGGAGTGAAGGGTTAGGCTTTTATGTATTCTAGGCTACGACAAATGAGAGTGATGGTCAGTTCCCTTCCTGTTATTTTCCACCCAAGTTAAATTCTTATATTCTGACGAGTGCCTGGTATCCGATTTTATAAGCTGGATCGACCACAGAGCCTGTACTTGTCGGAAACAAAGTGTGGCCCCTCTGGAGACTGAACCTGGACAATTGTCTTGGGAGGCATGCCCGCTTACTAGTTTAGTTTAGTTGTGTTGAGTTGAGTTACAAATCGACATTTTTGCACTCGTGGCATTCTCATAAGCGCTCAATCCTCATCTTCAACAGCGTGCGAAGTGTTCTACTACGAATGATGCCCGTTGCAATATGATGATAGCTCCGTCTTGCTTTACCACTGCTTGACGACTGTCAACCAGATCTTCTGACCACCCCTTACTGCCGTATTATTTCTACAGCATGCTGGTCTAACTGTTCTTCTGCATTATTCACGTTCTCCCAGAGGGCCTTCAAAACATTTACCTTATAATGCATAAAATCACCCCTCAATGATGCGGCACCAGTTAATATGTCTGCTTGTTCATAGCCAACCACACCAGAGTGTCCTGGAGAAAAATATCCAGCGAATGCTCACAACCCACGATCTCTGAATTAATGCATGCTATTCAGCACGAGGCATGCCAGTCTTCACTCTTGTCAGCGTGCTTTGTAAATCAACACGTGCTAGTCAATTAATGGACTAGAAACTATGATGACAAGGGAAAACAAATATTATAGGTGTTAAAGAGTTAGTTGTGTGTTCTTTACAGGATGTTGCAAACAACGATGTTCTCCAACGCCTCTCTTCTCAGCTCGTGACAAACAACTAATGCTGTTTGTCTCCATCTTCTTTCAGGCAATCGTTGTTAGTTACTCTGGCAGTCCACGGACTTCGTAACATTCGTCTCAGGAACCAATCTCTGTTGTTTCCAAGTTCTTCCTAATTTGTTCATTTACATTCGAAGATTCGCTACCATACATCAAAACAGTTTAGTAGTTGTAGTTTAGTCGATGAATCAACATCACGGCACACGGGTGCAACCCATACGCGCTCCGTTCTCCTCCTAACTGAAACCTGAGTCTGGAGAAACTCAGCTCAGTGCACCAACTCCGTAGCACCGGCGAGGATCCTGAAATACTTTGGGTAGATTTTTAACTCGAAATTTTGCCCGGGCAGCGCCGTTATGCTTTATCTTTTTCGATTTCCAACTGTCAAGGGATTTTTTACGTTCGCAACAATACACACGGGTGTCCGAACTCACTACCCAGAGACCAGGGGAAATTTATTACTAGAAGTCCACGAGAAAAAATCCCGGCATCCCCGGGGCTTGAACCCGGGACCTCCATTTCAGCACTCTCTTTCTTACATTCAATGAGAGTGACTTATTGCATAAGATACTTTTCTGTTTCTGAACATCTAGGAAAGGATAATTGTGGATGGACGTGTACCTAGAAGTTGGCGACCAGGAAGACTACAATGTAGATGGATTCTAGGTGTGCTAGATGTTGTTTGTCCATCAAGAATGATGATGACCTTTCATTTCATCCAGTGGGGTTGAAAGTATAGAGCCGTGAGTTCTAAGATGGCTGATAAGGCCTATTTTGGCTCGAAATGTTCTTTGACAATGTGGACAAAGAATGCTTGACGTTCCAGGAGGAGGATCTCCTGCAGTGGTTTTTTCTGTCCAGCCTTTTCTTCACAGCTCTTGCAGTCCTAGTAGCTTCACAAGTGACTGCACCCTTATGTAATGATGTACGCCACGAATTACGGTCTTTAGCAGCAGTCTCCCAGGTGTCAAGATGAATTCCAAAAGCTTTCAGTGAGATTTTCAGAGTGTCTTTAAAGCGTTTCCTCTGGCCGCCTTGGGAGCGTTTACCACAACGCAGCTCGCCGTAAAAATATTGTTTAGGGAGCCTGTGATCTGGCATACGAGTTAAGTGACCAGCCCAGCGAATCTGATTTTTCATTAGTAGAGTGTGGATACTGGGCATGGACGCTCTTTCTAGAACTTCAGTGTCTGGGATCTTGTCTTGCCATTTAATCTTCAATAGCTTCCTAAGGCAGACTCTGTGGTAGTGGTTTAATTTCCTAGCGTGTCGCTGATAAACACTCCAGGTTTCACAAGCATATAGCAGTGTGGATAATACAACTCCCTTATAGACTTTCAGCTTTGTTTGCAGGCTTATTCCATTTCTGTCCCATACATTCTTGTACAGTATGCCAAAGGCCGCGCTGGCCTTGGAGATTCTTGCATTCACTTCGTCATCAATTGTGGCAGCTTGTGACACAGTGCTGCCAAGATAGGTGGATTTGTCCACAACACTTAGTCTATGACCGCTCACATTGATATTCGGCACGGTGTGATTATTCCATTGAGCTGGCTGGTACATATCTACAGTCTTCTCCATGTAGATATTGAGCCCAAAGTTGGCACAGGCATATGAGAAAGCTGAAACATTGTGTTGCATGTCTGCCTCTGAGTTGGCATATAGAACGCAATCATCAGCAAAAAGCAGTTCTCTGACGGTGTCGCTGTTAGTTTTGGTTTTGGCTTTCAGCCTCCTGAGATTGAACAACTTTCCATCCATGCGGTAGTTGATGTCTATTCCAATGTCATTGTTCTCGAAGGCATTCGTCAGCATAGCTGAAAACATGAGGCTGAACAGTGTTGGTGCCAGGACACATCCTTGCTTCACTCAACTGGTGACAGGAAAGGGCCCAGACAGTTCACCATTTTCCTGTACTTTTGCCTGCATACCATCATGAAATAGCCGCACTATTTGGACAAACGTATTTGGACAGCCATATTTCGCTATAATCTTCCACAGTCCTTCTCTGCTGACTGTATCAACAGCCTTGGTAAGGTCAATGAAAGTGGAGAACATTTCAGAGTTCTGTTCCTGACATTTCTCTTGCAGCTGCCTTGCAGCGAAAATCATGTCAACAGTTCCTCATTCTTTTCTGAAGCCACATTGACTCTCAGGAAGAAGACCTTGATCGAGATGGGCCGTAAGGCGATTAAGAAGAATTCTGGCGAGTATCTTCCCTGCGACTGAGAGCAAGGAGATGCCTCAGTGGTTGTCACGGGATTGGCGGTTTATTTTAACGTTTGTAAAGGTGGACTATTGACGCGTCCTTGAAATCTTGTGGCATGGTCTCGTTCACCCATATGTTTGTAAAGACTTTGTGAAGCTGCTCTATTGGGACCGGCCGACCTGCCTTGTATATCTGTGCTGGGATAGAGTTAGTGATTTCATCGGCGCAGTCTGCCGAATCCTGTCTTCACATTCTGGGTAGGCATACACTAGTTCACCGCTTGTTTTGACACCAAATCGGCTACCCACACCTGGTTTAGCCAGCCTCTGACAGCTGTTGCCCGGGAGGTGGCCGCCGTCGCAAGTGTGAAATTGGTGATTGGTGTGCTAGATAATGTACACAAGGCAGCAGTGGAACATGGACGTACGGCTTAGTGTAGAGAGACATATCATGAGACTGTTGTGTGGAGAAAGGAATGCACAAAATAACTCACTGAATAAATAATGATTCACAAGTGTTGTTGACTTTTTGAAATGTGTTTTTATTTCCAGTTGTTGCTTTTTTTTCATGTATGTTGGATGTCCTTTACAGGACGCCACTATCAACCCAGCATTGTTTGGCTGTGTGGGATTTACTAGGCAATTTTTACTTGCAGTAATTTGCTATTGCTTTCTGAACGAATCCCGCCAATACAATCGAAATAAACGCTTTTATATCGTCTGCAGCCGATTTCTAACTCTCGTCTCGGTATGTCGGGATATTATAAAACGCGTTAATTACATGTATTCTAAAGCTGGCCCATTCACAGTAAGTGTCAAAATTAGCTTGGTAGTATTGGTGATTTTGAATACAAATGCGATAATCAGTTCTCTATGTCTATCTTCACGTTGGTCACACAGTTAATATTATAAGGGCGAGTCGATAAGTAAGTCACACAGTTCTGTGGAATGCCAGGTAAATGTAGTTGGTGTTTTCTACAGGTATCATTAGGTGATAGCAACATCGAACTTTATACTCCCGTTCGTCAGGTGGCACTAGGTGTCTCATGCGCATGCGCTGAGCATAAACAAAATGGCGACTGTACTAACGGAGTGTATAACCAAAGAGCAACGTGTTGTTGTACGTTTTTTTTTTTTTTTGTGGGCAAAAGGACTGCCTGCAAAGGACATTCATAAGGAAATGCTTCCTGTTTGTGCTGACAAATGTTTGTCCCGTAAATCGATGCATAGCTGGGTAGAAAAATTTTCTCAAGAACGCGAATGACGCCGAAGTTGAATGTGAAGTGAAAGCGTGGTTTAGAAAACAGAGCACGCAGTTCTAAGAAGCCGGTTTGGGAGGACTGATAAAACGATGAGATAAGTGCATCAATGTTGGTGGAAATTATGTTGTGAAATAAAGGGACAATGTATGTATAAATATAAACTGGTTTCAAGTTGTTATCATATTTAGTTATTTTTCTACAGCCATTTGTGACTTTTTATTGACTTTCCCTCGTATCTTACGTTATCATCATCATCATCTTGTGCCTTGCCGACTTGGGTAGATTTAAACCATATATTTGATGTTGTCAGCTTACCCCTCCACTATGACCTAGCTTTCTGACTACCTGTAAGCTTATTCTCAACGAATACATGTGGTGGTTTTCCCTAAATTTCCACATCGAGGAAAGATATCTTTCCAGCTATAAATTTTCCACTGTCAGAATAATGTTTTTCTATTTGAAATTGTATCAATGAGAAGGTATTGCATGCTGCCATTGTTGGGTTCAAACTGTCGAGAGATCTTCAGTGTAACAAGCTCGCTCTCAGAACCTGCTATATGTTCGTCGTTGTCGAAGAAGATTAATCACCAGTCCACTACCCAGCGATCAGAGATGTCGAGATGTGAGAGAGGAGACATGACTTCCTTGGGTTCATATTTTAATTTATGTAAAAAGATAGTTCCTATTTTAATTTATGTAAACATTAGTTCCTATTTTAATTAATGTAAAAATTGTTCCTATTTTAATTTATATAAAAATAGTCATCGATTTTATATAATTGTGTTTAACAGCTTTTGGCCTCCCCGTTGAACTGTTATCTGTCCAGTAGGTTCTTGTCATCCTTGACCACACTCCAATCCAAACAATAAACACAAGCACAGCGGTATTCACCCCAGACCGTGCTGACCGCTGTCCGGCTCTGAGTCTTCATGCAAGGTTTATTGTCGGTCTTCAATGGATATGTACTTTTTTGTGGCTTTGTTTCTTTATTTACTCACACATGTATACATCCAATGCGAATCGTGCCCAACTGTTCATCTGCGTAATTGTTTGATGATATGTGTCACTGGGTCTAGGACAGTGGTTCTCAACCTTTTTTGGCCCGGGCCCCCTTTACCATATATTCAGTACGTCATTTCCCCTCCCCCTTCCTATAAAAAATTTGGCCCGTGCCCCCCTTCACCGTATTTTCAGATCGTCATTCCTCCCTTTCATATTTCCTATCTAAAAATCCCCCCACCCCTACACAGTATACGTAAAAATGGAAGGTAAATTTAATAACACATACTAAAACAAGTCTGGGGGGGGGGGGGATTCCCCACCGCTTGAGAACCACTGGTCTAGGATAACCGGCAAAATAAAATTGTCTTTACAATAAAGAAGGTTTGTCTTTTGTTGTTATTGCTTATCTAAAGGAAGCAGTCATCGCTGAACCAATTCTGAGATTAGCAAATAACAATATTTTCTCTTTGGCAATTGTTGATACAAACATCAACAACAGCCGATAGTAGAATAGTTACTAGTGAATTATTAACAGATAAAAGAAGTATGATATAAGAATTGAAATAACAACAGATAGGTGCATGTAACAATAATTTGCTTTAATGTTATTACATTTTTTTTTTTATGTCATGTTTTTATTTAGATCTGTTTGTGTTGTTCCATAGGAGGATTTTGATAATCGAAACGTCGATTCGTTGTGTCGTAGTATTACTTATATTTATTTTATTATTTTGTTTGGTGGGGTACCATAAATGAATTTTACCCCTGTGATTTACGTTTGCCGTATTGGAGTTGGTTGTAAGGTATGTGTCTCTGTTTATTATATCTCTTACTTTTATTCGCAGGAGTTACGCGTACCTAGCTGTTTGTATTTCCTATTGTTAGTGAATTAGTTGACCAGATTGTTGCCCGCTGCACCATCTACTGTTGTTGTCGAATTTCTTTCTGACTTGAACCTTTCATAATAAGAATGCCAAAAAATTTTTTCTATGACCTAGGACGGCCCAATGAAAGGAGCAGGTAGTCCCACCTCACATAATTATGAACAGTGTATGTGACGACCTTATACTCAAGACTTACTTCTTCCTTTGCCCTGAAATTATCTTAACTTATCTACAGGTGTGCCTGTATAGATCAATGCATACCGATAATTACTTATCTCCAATTTCACAATCCTTATTCGTTGCATGCCAAGTATGATTATTTGAAAACAGCCCTTTTCGCCAATGTTGATTATTCTCTTTAGTTAGACATATATTACATTGTGACCCCCTAGTTTAGGTTAGTCGACGGATCAATATCACGGCACACGGTTGTGACCCATAAGTGCTGCGTTCTACTTCTAACTCAGGACTGAGTCCGGAGAATCTAGCTCAGTGCACGAACTCCGTAGCACCGGCGAGGATCCTGACAATCTTTGGGTAGATTTTTAACTCGAAAGTTTGCAGGAGTAGCGCCGATAGGCTACTCTTTTTTTTTATTTCTAACTGCCAAGGGATTTTTTTACGTGCGCAGCAATACACACGGACGTCCGATGTCACTACCCAGAGACCAGGGGAAATTTTATTACTAGAAGAAAACACCCCGGCCCTCACCAGGGCTTGTACCTGGGGCTTGAACCCGGAACTTGAACGAGGGACCTCCAGCACTCGAGGCGGACACCATACCTCGAGACCACTCAGCCCCCCAATTGTGACCATCCTGCACGGCTATATGTTTATGCCGGTGACACCTGCGACGTGTCTCTCGCTGTGTTTGCTCAAGTGCTGTCAGTGATCATGTTTTTATGTAGGGAATGTATTTTACCATCACTATTTTAGCTTACAACATGCACTTCTGTTTGTGGTTAAATCCTGCTCAACCCCTCTTGATTCCTCACATATGTAGATTAACCCGGAAACAGAAACACAGAAGACACGTAATTTTTACTCTAAAGATAATGTTCCTTTTTCTGTTAGCTTAGACCCAGTGTCTCTTAACTCGAAGATATTTCGCAATTGGACTGTTGGATACACGATTCGCATTTACTGTAGACATATATAGCTACACACAATATATTGCACACGTTATTGCCTGCTACATTTTGCTTACTTAAGACTTGTAAAATAACATTTACTGGAAACAACAACCTGCCACAAAGACTGATAATGAAGTAGGTTAATATCAACCTATTAAGAGAGGTGTGTGACAGAGATGTGTATTGTCTCCAGAGCTGTTTTTCCTATACAGTGAAAATATTGTTGGAAATGTAGAAGATATGAGAGGAATCACCACTGGGACATCACAGCAATAACAGTAGGTATGTAGATCATACAGTATTTATTGCTGACTATGAACAGGAACTACAACATTTCTCTATGAGTGATGGGATAAAAATCACACCCGCCACCTTATCGTGCCAAGACATTTCCTGGTACCCATTTTAGGATGGGTCCATTTGGTGACCCAGGTTGTGTTTTTTTTAAAGATTTTTAAATGCGAATTCGAACTCAAGACCATCTAGCTATTATGCTACCTCTGCTCCCAATACCTTGTGGGAGATAAGTTATTTAATAATCAACTAATGTCTGTAAATGAACAACGGATCTATTAGTTTACATGGCCCAAACAGATCAGCAAAGATACATCCTGCATGTGTCATGGCTGTCCCTCTCGTCCGGTCTAAACGTACTTCACATGCCACAGACACTCATACACGTATAAACTTAGCCACCATGTTACCCCAATTCACCCAAATACCACAGCTCGATGGGGTACCACTGGCGTGCTCATTTAAAATGCAGAGCAGCGTGTCAAAATTAGAAATTCGCCAGATAAAGAGTTTTAAAATGCCTGAGTATATGAGACAACAACTCACGCTCCCAATCGGCAACAGTGAAACCGGTGCATAGAACACTGTAATGTGTGTTCAGCTAATCAAACGCCTATGTGAAATCAATTCAAGAGCAGCCGAGATCTGCAGGCGTTCGGGTCAAGGAAACGCCTGCACTCAAGCTACAGGTTTTTATGTTGGCTTGCAAAAGAACTGATCGGGGGCGTTAAGGGACAAATAAGAGGACAAATATAAACTAAATTAATTAACTTGAAATGGTACAAGTTTGTTTTACCCAAGTTCTTCCGGTATGGCGAGGGTATAAATAAATTAGAAGCTTTGAGACACTGGTCTGTTTCATTTTTGTTGTAAGAACCCAGTCTTAGTGTGTTAGTGTTAAATTTGGGGGTTATTGGGAAACAACCATTGGCAATGCATAGATATTCATATTGTTGTTTGGTAAGTTGACTGGTCAATTTCCCATATATGTTGTTGTTTTTCAAATGATAACTTTCCATGTGTTTTAGTTTTCCACACATGTTAAGTTCCCGTAATTGTTATTTCCCCATATTTGCAAATTTCCCGTGTTTATTAGTATCTCCAATATTTGTTACATTCCATATTCGTTAGCTCCAAATATTGTCTCCATATTTGCTAATTTGCTTTATTATTTTCTCCCATGTTTGTTAGTTCCTATATTTGTTAGTTTCCACTATATGTTAGTTTCTAAAAAATATATTTGATGTTATGTTTCCTATACGTGGTAGTATTTGCCAGAAGTTCTGCGCAGACTTCAAGTCAATGGAGATCAACTCTACCCCGAATCACAGTGTGGCTTCTGACAGAACCGATCTACCATTGATATGATATTCTAATTGCGACAAATGTAAGAAAAATGCAGTGAACTGAATCAACCACTGTTTATTGCCTTCACAGACCCCACAAAGGCATTTGATTTGGTCAGTCGTGAGGGTCTGTTCAAGGCACTAAAGAAGATTGCCTGCCCAACAACTCTTCTGTCCATTGTGGAATCGTTCCACACAGGCATGAAGGGTATAATCAAGTTTGACGGTGCACCTTCAGAAGAGTTTGAAATCAAGAGTGGAGTTAAGCATGGTTGTGTACTATATTCCCGAAAGAAATGCCTTCATTCACGATCAATTATTTTGAAAACTGTCTGTTGCATCGTTATGAAATTTTTCCAGCCGTCTTATATTTACCCCCACCCAAGGAATATGTCTTTGATAGGTCCAAAAACAACGTAAATCATCGAAAGCGGCTACATTTCTTAGATGTTTTGCTGAAAAACTAGTGATTTCTCGCTAACAAATTTGTTTACAGTAATGAAAGCCCCGCCAATTCAGATGTCACAAAAGGCTTATCCGGATTCGTATGGGAGTGGATGCAATGAAAGAAGTAGCTTAAAATCGACAGGGTCGGCTGCATTGCACCGGGTTTTTATCCCATATTTTTTTTTATTTTTTTTTTTTTTCGCGTTTCCATCCTGTGTCAGAATATTGCGGTCAACACCAGCATCTTTCAGCTGTATGTTGATTCCTAGGCTAGATTACGCTCATCAGCACGCCACGACTTTCTGAGCGACCGGCTCCATACTCTCATAAGTCACTTTTGCGATTCGAACCACTGCTAATTCTCGTCGCATCACGTGACGAGAGTATTCTGGGTTAGCGGAGAAAGCTGCTAACTCCTCGGCCATGGAGCCGGCTTTTTATCCCATATGGCTCCATTCGCACAAAGCGCGAACTCCGTACCTCCAGCGACGACCCTCCATAGTCTCCGAAAAAATGCACTCGTGAAATGAAGGACGCGGTCCGGAATCGAACATACAACCTTCGGAGCCCGAGTCAGACGGCTCGATCACTTCACCACGGAGAATCCCGACAGGGGTGCAGTGTGTAATATTAGTAAAGACAGAAAATTTACAGAGGCATGGGGTAAATAATTTGTAAATTGACAGGAAAGTAGAAGAAATATATTTCTTACCTTATTTTTCATTTCCTTCTTGTTTCTTCAGCTGCTGGTTAATAATGTGTACACAAGTATTCGTGTTAGCTTTTTATATTGAGTTCGTGAAAGCTTCCAAACAGCTGTGCGTTAATGTGCGTATGGAGTGACCAGAAATGATACCGCAATTTAGTCATCATGTGTCCATTTTTAAGGATCTGTTCAGCTGTCTGTGTAGTTTGTTCATACGTACACATGGGTGACAGACCCGTTTTGAGTCTTCGTGAAATATTGTCTACTCTGCTGTTTACCGTTCAGAGACGGAACATGATTACCTGTTTTGCACTATGAAAATAGTTGTCAGTGTCTCTGTAGTGGGCTTTCTTCTTAACGACCAAGATGTAGGACCTCTTTTCATTGAAGTTTATAGATTGACTAGCTGACCCGGCCCGGCTTCGCCCAGGCCCTGGCGGGGATCTATCTATCTATCTATCTATCTATCTATCTATCTATCTATCTATCTATCTATCTATCTATCTATCTATCTATCTGTCTTTCTATCTATCTATCTATCTATCTATCTATCTATCTATCTATCTGTTTGTCTGTCTGCTTGTCTGTCTGTCTGTCTGTCTGTCAGTCTGTCTGTCTGTCTGTTTATCTGTCTGTCTGACCCGGCCCGGCTTCGCCCAGCTCCTGGTGGGGAGCATCTCATTTAATTCATATAAGTAGTCATACAAACTCCCGTTCCCGACTATCTGTCTGTCTATCTGTCTGTTTGTCTCTCTGACCCGGCCCGGCTTCACCCAGTCCCTGGTGGGGAGCATCTCATTTAATCCATATAAGTAGTCATATAAGCTCCCGTTGCCGACTATCTGTTTGTCTGTCTATCTATCTGTCTGTCCGACCCGGCCCGACTTCGTCCAGGTCCTAGTGGGGAGCATCTCATTTAATTCGTATAAGTAGTCATATAAGCTTCTGTTCCCGACTGTCTGTCTGTCTGTCTGTCTGTCTGTCTGTCTGTCTGTCTGCCTGTCTGTCTGTCTGTCTGACCCGGCTTGGCCCAGCCCCTGGTGGGGAGCATTGCCGTTCCCGACTGTCTGCCTGCCTGTCTGTCTGTCTGTCTGTCTGTCTATGTTCGGCCCGTTACCGTTACAAATAGAAGAATAGATAGATTGATAGTAGATAATATGATTGGAAGAGATCTATCTAAAGTAAACTTACCAAGATATCACGAACAGCCAATAAATGGTGGGCGGTGGTTTTACTGCAGAGTACTGCAAACGATATGCAACTAACTTTCTCTCACAAAAAATTACTTTTTTTTTTCCAACGAACGAAAATCTTTCGCAGGCCCGTCCTACATTCTGCCCTTCTTCTCTATTTCCTCTCATACATTCTTTCATTCAACATCTCTGATGAATAGAGAGAAAAAGCAGCGGCTGCAGCAGGATATGACAATATGAAATGGGAACAAATAGGTATTTTAAATTCCTGCGAGAAAAGAAATAAACATTAACAAACGTTGCACATACCTTACAAGGAGATCCACGTGTCGCGAAATACAGGTGAAAAATCCGAAATCAGAAGCACTCAATAAATATAATAAAAATGAATAATAAAATAAGATAAAATAGAATACACACGAACGCATACAATAGACACACAGACGTTTCGATTCTAAGAATCTTTATCAATGACAACACAGATAAACAGACGACAGAAACAAAAGCACACGACCTATCACTTTTGATGCACAAACTGATATTTACATGTGGGGCAGGAAATGTGACTAGGCCAGCTGCGAAAACGCGTGGCGCAGAATTAAAAATGGGTTGCCAAAAAGGATTTGAGTAGCCAAAAATATGTGAACAGTCTGCTATGAAAACATAGAAATGTGGGGACAATTAAGTCTAGATATCGCGGGGGGGGGGGGGGGAAGAACAGCACGGTAATAGGTAGTGTAAACAATTGGGGAAGATGCCACAGTTATACTGTAGCGTCCACGACAGTATTCATTCCTGCCGGGTGGATGCATCCCAGATTGTTGATTAGCTGGCATTCAATTCTAAGTCTGACACAGCTATTTGAGAAGCAGGGTTTTAATGCGGTGACACATGCATCGTCGGCTCCATTGTGGTTGGAGGAATTGAAATGGTTGGGACAGGTTTATCAGCGCCCTGATTGATGTCTCTGAGGTGTTCTCTAAAACGATCCGCAAGACGTCTGCCCGTTTGGCCAATGTATTTCATGTCACATCGTTTGCAGATGATAACATAAATCAGATTGCGGGATGTGCAGGTGAAACAATCTTTCAAGGTGAAGGTGCCTCGGGGAAATGCAATTACTGGTGTCTGAACAACGTATGGGCATGTCAGACAGTTCCTACGATGGCATTCAAAGGTGCCCACGGATGAGGTAACCGTGGGGAGGCGACTGTGCACAAGGTGGTCTCTGAGGCTCTGGTTACGGCGGAAGATTACCCTGGGGCCATTTGAGAATACCTCACGAGTGGTAGGATCCGATTCCAAGATGGACCAGTGTCTCAGGAAAATTTGCTCGATGGCATAGGCATGTGGATGGAAGGTGAGGATAAGTTTGGGTTCATTGTTCTGAGGTCGCGTATGCTTGGCGAGGGACATTTCCCGCGAGACCTGGGCCATGCGACAGAGAGCTGTCGACAAGACGTCCTCTGGGTAGGACCGTCTGCGGAAAAAGTCTAGCACCTCGTGGGCTCTCTCGAGGAAGTCATTATCATCCTGACAGACGCGACGAAGGCGGAGTAGCTGGGAACATGGGATGGAATCTTTGCAGCCCTTGGGGTGGGATGAGCTGTACAGGAGGAAACCGTGAGCATCAGTAGGTTTATAGTACACGGAGGTCGTCAGGCCTGTAGGGTTTAACTTGATGGTGGTGTCAAGGAAATTGACAGAGGTGGTGGAAATTTCTGAGGTGAATTGGATCGATGGATGGAAGTTCTTGACATAATTAATGAACCGGTTCAGTTCCGCCTCTGGCATGTCAGTGAGACCTATGCCGTCATCGATGTAGCGTCGGTAAAAAGAAGGGAGAAGACCATCATAGCTGAGTTCAATCTGGTGTTCCAGATGTCCCATAAATACACATGCGTAGCTGGGTCCCATTTTAGTGCCCATGGCGACACCGCTGATTTGTTCAAAGTAGTGGCCATTGAACTCAAAGGAATTGTTGGTGAGGACCAATTCAGCGAGTCTCACAAGTGTGCGTGTAGGGATGGCTTGATCTGTGCGTTGATCCAGAAAGAACTGTAGCGCCCTGAGGCCATCAGCGTGAGGAATGGAGGTATAGAGGGAACATACATCTATTAGGAATAGTCTGTATGTGTTCCCAGGAGTCAGTTGGAGAGAGATGAAGCAATTCTTTGACAACAAAAGAACAATAAGCATTAAAATGCATGAAATGTAACTCGTTGAGGAAATGTTTACATGTATAAATACCCAACGTGGGTGTAACGCGCCATACGTATGAGAATGTTAAAACAAAAATTAATGTGCTGTTGTAGAAAAATAAAAAGATGAGATAGAAAATTGTCACTATTTAAATAATAATATTATTTTTATGAAAACTTTGAAAACGCCTTAAAGATTATATAACTATTTATTATAACGCATATGCATGTAATTAACTATAGACAAAGAGTTTATAAATCTTTGAAAACAATGCAACAATCTATAAATAAAATAATAGCAATGATATTAAAAGTTATGCCCCTTGAAATAACTTTTCTAATGTTAAGTCCCCTTGCTATATAGAAATGATACTGTAAATTTAATTATTAAATTTTAGTAAGTAAGTAGCTGATTCTACAATAAAAAACCTATGACAGTTGGTTGCACGGAAATGAAAATAAGACTTGTAGAAAATTTCATCTCAGTCGGATGGACCGTTACCGAACGCAGCCAACACATCCCCACCCACCCACATACATACATTCTGTTTTATATATATAGATTCGTATGCACGTGTGTTGTCCCCTAATTTGACACCGTGTTTGCTCTCACGTTTATTGTAATGTCACAATGTGTCAGTTTCCACCGCAATATTACTCTTCTGTTGGTATTCAATGTGTTTAGTGTGTGTTTGTGTGTGTGTGGTGTGTGTGTGTGTGTGTGTGTGTGTGTGTGTGTGTGTGTGTGTGTGTGTGTGTGTGTGTGTGTGTTCAATACAGTTGTTTGTCACCGCTCAGGGCTTGCGGAATTGAAAATTCACCACTGTAGTATACAAACTGTTGCCATTGACATTATGATGATGCTGTAATGTTTAGGACCTGCAATTCTTCTGAATATTTGTAGCAAAATACATACATACATTCTGTTTTATATATATAGATTCGTATGCACGTGTGTTGTCCCCTAATTTGACACCGTGTTTGCTCTCACGTTTATTGTAATGTCACAATATGTCAGTTTCCCACCGCAATATTACTCTTCTGTTTGTATTCAATGTGTTTAGTGTGTGTGTGTGTGTGTTTATGTGTGTGTGTGTGTGTGTGTGTGTGTGTGTGTGTGTGTGTGTGTGTGTGTGTTCAATACAGTTGTTTGTCACTGCTCAGGGTTTGAAAATTCACCACTGTAGAATACAAACTGTTGCCATTGACATTATGATGATGCTGTAATGTTTAGGACCTGCAATTCTTCTGAATATTTGTAGCAAAATATCCCAGTTGGTGTGCACGTGGATTAAGGTCTGCGATCTGCTCAGACCTTAACCTGTGTCGGACGATTGCAGTAGGTTGATGACTGCTCTCGGTTGCATAAAATTCAATCCATTCTTTCTCCAATAATCCTCTTCCTCTTTCAACACATGGTCCTCACATTTTTCCAGTAACTTTTATCAATATTGAATAGCGCGGTCTGGATTAGTATCCTGACGTCAGACAATTTGAATATAGTATTGTCAGCTGCCACCTGTCCTTTAATTTTAACCCACACAAGTTCTATAGGGTTAAAATGAGAATGGTACGGCGGAAGTCTCAAGCACCCATGACGATACTCTTCTATCAACTTGTCGATTTGATATTTCTTGCTTTGTGGCCTCTGTTTTACAAGGGACAACAATTCTAGCTAGAATTACGTTTCTGGAAATGGTATGTTTTCCATTCGGAGTCATATCTTTATTGCTCCCTTTGTGCTCGATGCTGTAGGTAGTTTGTCTTCTTGGGCAACAACATTGATATCAAGCAACCGTCCATAATTGGACACGACGGTCTATCTAGGAATGGAAGCACAGTATTCTCGAGCCAATCTCTAAATACATTACCATTCATCTTGTTATGATAATCCATATTGTCCGTATGCTTTGATACGAACACCAGCACAGCAATCTGTTGTAAGCCATTATGCGTATTACCAGCATGGGCCATGACCAAAAGCTGTCCTATACTACTGGGCACATATCGCTTTATCTGTCTAACCACTTATTCCCATTCCTTATCACTTGTGTGGTGCGCATTGATCCATATTTCATCCAAACACACTATGCCATAATTTTCTTTGCGCATTTCCCTTATTTCACGTAGGTATCTGCTTCTCATTGCTCCTAAATGCGGTTGCTCGCAAAGATTATTCCTACCGCCCTTGTACTTTCAAATAGTGAAGATAATGTCCTTCTAATTTTCCACAAAGTTGTTTTGGATAACTCTATGTTATTGTTCTTTCTGAACCAAAACATAAGTTTTTTTTACAGTCACTGTTTCTTTGGCATCCAGCATTTTTATAATGCTGGATAATCCTGGATATAAAATCCAAAATTTTTATAATTTTAGGAGGCTCCGTGGCGAAGTGGTCAAGCCTTTTGACTCGGACTCCAAAGGTCGTGGGTTCGATTCTGCTCCGCATCCTTCGGTTCACGAGTTAAATATTTCGGATATTTCTGTGGGTCGTCGCTAGAGCTGCGGAGTTCATGCTTTGTGCGATGCTTTCCGCGCTGCGGAAAGAGACCGAGCCATATGGGATAGAACCCAGGTGCAATGAAGTCGACCATGTCGACTTTTAAGCGACTTTGTAAAGCATTTTTATAATAACTCGCCTTATGACATCTTTGTCAAAGCTGTCTACAATAACCTTTCTACCAACCGTTTGATTATTGCGTGGTGGTATAATTCCAGATTATTGCACCCATCGACAAAATGAGACTCAAACCCAATGCATGCACTGTTCTTTTTTCGGAATTTGTAATAGCATAAAACAGTTTCCTGCATTCAGCTTCTTGACAAAAATATGTGTACAACTTCATAGCGATGCTTTGAAGTGTATACACAATTTCGCATTCAATCCCATTGAAAAATATTCACACATTTCAATGTTAGCGATAAGTGGCAAGATTTAAAAAACAAAAATCAACATATTAATCAGGTTTCATGAAATAACCCACATTTTGAGACACCTCTGAACAGTCCCACTTTAAACAACGCTGGATTCTTGGCATAAGGCCAGTCCCGTGAAACACGTAAAATATTCAGCATTGAACGCTGATTGTATGGCTACGCTGTAATACATGTAAAATTATGAACTTCATCTCTGACCCGTAAATTATATACCGCATATAAAAAAAACTTTGAAATCTGCTGTAAAATCTCCAGAACAAACATTTTTTTTGTTGGGTGGACATAATGATAAGGTTATATGCTAATTCTCATCATTTTCCTTCACTTGGTTACTGAGATATTGAATTTTATATTGGGGCAGACAAAAGTAAACACACTATACCTGCATTCTCCAATGCTTGTTCTGAATTTGGTTTAACAATTAGCAAACAGAAGACACAAATTATGTCGCAAGGTGCACATGGGTTACCATCAATCTTTATTGACGACGCCGAACTGGAGATAGTAGACCATTTTACATATCTCAGAGGTAAATTGCAAATTATCGCTAGATCAGGAAATCAACATCAGGATTAGTAAGGCAACAACAACAATGAACAGGTTAAGAAAAAGAGTCTGGGAGAACAGGAAGATTACTGCCAAAACAACAGTCCTTGTCTATCATGTCTATCAAGCCTGTGTCCTTAGTATTCTTCTTTATGGCAGTGAAGCCAGGACAACTTACTCACACCAAGAGAAAATTTTAAACAGATTTCATATGCGGTGCCTTTGAAGAATACTTGATATTAAGTGGCAAGACAAAATCGCAAATATTGAAGTATTGAAAAGATCAGGTTGTGTGACGTTGTTGTGTGTTCCATGCTCAGTTTTCTTAGACTTAGATGGATAGGACGCGTTAGGAGGATGGGTGATGGTAGAATACCAAAGGACATCTTTATTGGTGAATTACAAGTGGGTAGGAGATCTCAGGTTCCGCCTCTACTACGATACAAAGATGTGTGTAAGCGGGACATGATTGACACAGGCATTGATAATGCACATATGGAGCAAATCTCTGCTGAACGTATTGCATGGAGGGCAAATATCAGAAATGGAATAAAGACAAAAGGAGAAAATTATTGCATATAAGTCACACACCGAGCGTGTGAGACGTATAATGGTGCATGATGGTGGAAATGACCATGTGTTACATGCATCCACTGTGGACGACCATTTACAGCGCGAATTGGCCTTATCAGTCACATTCGCTACCGCGAAGGGGTGTAGTTATTCCTTTTTGAAGCACAAATAATTGTCTGTCAAGACGGCAAGGTGCCAATGTGTATACGTGGTAGGTTCTAATAGACTTTAGTTAGTTAGTTAGTCGACAGATCATCCTCATTGCACATCGAACCATTCAGTCCATAAGTGCTCAGATCCCCTGCTCAGCAAATCCCGCAGCGTGTAGCGGCTAACGACACCAGTTCTGTGGAGGTGTATCCATCTTCTTGGCTTCCTGCGTAGCGTTCTTGTTTGGCCACACCTCTTTTAATTTGCTGTTTTCGCAGTCTGACCTTGGTTGTAGATTCACAGTCAATCACTTGGTTCTCGAAAAGGTCTTTCTTCTCGTAGAGCATTCAGAATGTCAGCCTGGTCCATGGCGCGTCCGCCCTCCACAGTAGCCTTCCCTGCGAGCTTGTCATTTCCTTGTACTCCTGCATATCCTGGCACGAAAATGAAGCTAGTCTTTGCCAGCAGAGACCGCTCCAGAGACAGCAACCACTCTCTTCGAATCCACCCCATCTCTATCCTCTTGAGCATGCTCATTGAGTCGCTAAGGAAGCATGCCCTAGTGAATGTCTGTGTCTCGAGCCATGTTATTGCTTTACTTACTGCCATGACTGGGACGCAGAGGTGTTTCCAAGGCACCAGGGCCAGGTTATATACTGGCCAAGACCTATTGACGCGTCCTCGTCGAGCGTTCTGGGCAACAGGTCCCTTCGGGGTCCTGGCTAAATTCAGTAGGATCGCCGATTCCTCCGAAGTCGGAGAGTGTCTGCCTGTACGGCGAGGAACCACCAGTCTGCACACCAATAAGCCAGACATGGGACAACGGATACTCACGCAAACCTGAGGTCCTGTATAACATCACATTGATGTTAGACAATGGTATGCCTTCATCCGACATACAAGACTTCGCGTTGGAGCTCAAGCCAACGAACACAAGCAAGCAACAGCCATGACTTCCATGGTCAGGCTACTTGTGGTTTCAGTGAAAGCACCAGAGTCCTCCTTCACAATTCTCCCTCCGGCCCGAACCGTAAAGGCCCATGAGCTTCTCACGCGTCGGACGACCGACCCATCTGTGTAGATGACAGCATCACCGTCTAACGGATTCTCGAAAATCACCTTTTATACTTCCGCCTCCACAACAACGCATTTTCTTGTCTGCATTTTCTGTCTAGTTGGATGCAAACTGAAAAGGACGTACAGAAATTTGATGGCACTAGTACCCACTCCTCGCCAGGTTCTAAGTCCTCAAGTGAACACACCTGTTGAAGAATGTCTTCGGCTTGACCCATCCAGGACGTTCCTCTTTTTAACCTGTTGCTCTTCACCTTCCTAATTTCACTATGCAATGGATGTTGTGTATTTGCATTAACTCTGAGGTAGGCAGGTCTAAAGTCTAATAGACTTTAGTTTCCTATACTTGATCCTTTTCGATATATCATGGTTTCCTATACATATAGTTTAAACTATTACTTATTTTCCCATATGATAGTTCCCCGTCTATCGGTCTTTTCCATAAATATTTGTTTCCCAACGTGTGTGGCTTTCCGTATTTGTCAGTTTTCAATATTTCTTTGTTTTTGTTTTTCTTATTTCCCCATAATTTCTAGTTTCCCATATTATCATTTTTGTTTTATGTTTGTTACTAGGGGTCGCAGTAGTGTAGTGTCTAGCATGTTTGAATGTCAGTCCTAACGTAATGTGTTTGAATCCACCTCGTGGCGGGGAATTGTGTTTAATTGACCTGGTCTTCCAGATCGACCTCGCCTAAAAAGGACATTAGAAAATGGTCTGGGAAGTAAATACGACAGTTGTGATATTAACTATATCATTCAATGTTTGCCGGTCTCCCTGGTTGAGGGTTTAGCAGCTTTCTCCGTAACCGCAAATACTGTCGTGGTTGACGTAAGCGCACGAGAATTGGAAGCGGTTCGAGTCGCGCCAGTGACTTATGAGAGTATGGAGCCGGTCGCTCAGAAAATCGTGGCGTGCTGATGAGCGTAATCTAGCCTAGGAATCAATATACAGCTGAAAGATGCTGGTGTTGACCGCAATATCCTGAAACAGGATGGAAACGCGGAAAAAAACATTCAATGTGTGTCGAATCATCTATAAAAATAAACCCAGTGCGCCACATATCATAGACACGGGACCTTTACATTACATTAACAATATTTGTTAATTAACCATACCGTCTCATTCTTACTGTTTCTTAGTTTTCCATGTTTGTCAGTTTTCCATATGTGTTAGTTCCCTTCATTTATCAATTCCTCATATTTGTTAAAAAGTTAGTTGCATATCCTTTACATGACGTCACATTCAACCACTACATTTTTGGCTGTTTATGATATCTTGGCAAGTTTACGTTCCGTAGTTTGCTATTGCTTTCCGAAGGACCGGCACTCATGCCATTGTATGGAAACCAACGCAAAGCGGTCTGCTGCAGATCTCTCATAGCTGTGTTTCGAACGCTGTATGTCGGAATACGAATTGCCTCCGTAACTCCTTCGCCACAGAGCGGGCGAATTCATATTTCATTTTTGTAGACCCCATAATAGTTAGTTCCCAATATTTCTTAGTTTTCTATATTTTATAGTTTCATATATATTTTGTTAGTTCCCTTTAGTTTCTTAAATTCCTTATTTCTGTTGGTTTCCCATGTTTGTTAGTTTCCCGTATTTGTTATTTTCATGTACTTTTAAGTCCTCCATAATTGTTAGTTTCCTGACGTACTTTTACACCCCCGAAATATATATGCTCCTCTACCATTCATGCATTGTGTAAAGTAAACGTATATATTTTCTCTTGCGTTGGAATTCGTTTGAAGATATAATAATATTGTACTTTCTATTAACGCTCGTCTGAGGCATTACCCGATATTAGTCCTTTTTGTCCGCCTCCCGCGTGACTAGTGAGGTTTATCACCATTCATATCAATTGGCATTGGGTATGAAGCACAATAATACGAGATCAAATGAATGTTTTTGCCTGCTCTTGTCACGCTCTTTACATGTATGGAATGTTTTTTGCGTATCCTTTACAGGACTTAGCTGTCAACACCAGCATCTTTCAGCTGTATGTTGATCTTCTTGGCAAGATCACGCTCAGTAGTTTGCCATTGCTTTCTGAGCGGCCGGCTCAGTATCCCGCAAGTCACCAGCGGGGGTCGAACCGCTATGTATGGAATAGCAACTGAAATTCTTCTACACATAAATCAAACAACCATGTACATGCTGCTTACACATGTCCGTACTCACATACTTGTCATGTATACCACACACAATATGAAATGTAATTGAGCAAGATCAGAACATCGAAAGCAACCTGGCTCATTCGCTGCATCATGTCTGTGGTAAGGGCATACTTTGGCCGTAGCAAATGTCACAGTGGCTTGGAAAAACCAGTGATGGATGAGAATTCTCAAGGGAAAGCGAGACTCATCTACGGGCCTTGATGAGAACCTTGATTTGCAAAGGACCTGCCACATGATAAAAAGAACGTTTTCCAATGGACTCAATTGTAATAGAAAAACTATCTTCCATCCATCATGTGCCATGCCGATAAGCGTCGGCGGTCATGTTTTGCCATCTCACTCGATCACTACAGTCGTGGGTCAGCTCAGTGTTCCTGTCTCGACCGCGCCACGTGGCCAAGCCATCCAGGTATTTACTTCTCGGTCTTCCCCTTGGTCTCTTCCCTTCGATCTTGCCAATTGTTACCAAGTTCTCCAAGTCATGTTTTCTCATAACTTGCCCACAAAATTTTGACTGTCTACGTCTAATATATGCCGGCTCCATGGCCGAGGGGTTAGCAGCTTTCTCCGCTAACCCCGAATACTCTCGTCACGTGACGCGATGAGAATTAGCAGTGGTTCGAATCGCAAAAGTGACTTATGAGAGTATGGAGCCGGTCGCTCAGAAAGTCGTGGCGTGCTGATGAGCGTAATCTAGCCTAGGAATCAACATACAGCTGAAAGATGCTGGTGTTGACCGCAATATCCTGAAACAGGATGGAAACGCGGAAAAAAAAAAAAAAAAAAAAAAAAAAAAAACCTCTAATATATCTAAGCAGTTTACGATCTTCATATGTTTCTTGAAGGACTTGTTCATTGGTTTTTCTGTCTGTCCATGGTATTCTTTGCATTTTCCCCAGTAACCACATTTCCACAGCCAACAGATGTTTTTCAACTTGTCTGCTCATTGTCCACGCTTCACATCCATATAAAAGTACAGGTTCTATGTAGCACTTCAACACTTTTATTTTCGTTTCAATTGATATCTTTTTATTGGTCAGTATGTTTTTCATCTTGCAAAAGGCTACCTTCGCAATGGCAGTTCTTGTTCTAATCTCTTCAAGGCATCTCCAATCAGATGATATGACTGTCCCGAGATAGCTGTACCGATTCACTTGTTTAAGAATATGCGCACTTACTCGTATATCACATTGTGGAGTTTCCTTCTTCCCAGTGACGACCATAATCTATAAAAACTACACGTCCACCATTGTGATTCAATGATACGTGCAAGCGAGATATACGCATTTTGGTTACGTACAAGTAGTACGGTAGGTCAAGAATGATGGTAGTACTCAGTCAGAAATGACCCTAAACCTAGTGTAGAGAAAGTGCATTGGATGATATTTAAAGTCCCAGACAATTATGTAGCACATACGAAAGGAAGACAACAAAATTGAAAAAATGTTACTTGCAAAGGGAATACTAATATAAATCTGATATAAAAATATAGTCTTGTTTGTTAAAATAAATATATTTTTTTTTTCTTACTAAGGCAGTAGTTAACTGCGCTGATGCCATAAACACGGTCGCGTGAGGGGT
>JACEFZ010023062.1:35000-60000 GCA_014155875.1 Cepaea nemoralis | reverse complement strand
GGAATGTGAGAGCAGCCGACAGATTGTTGTTGGTTATGGTCTTGCACTCTGCGGCGATAGGCAGATGATCTCATCAGTAGAGACAATGGCTATGGCCACCGACTAGTACAGTCACTGCCCAGAAGGAAAGCAATGGCAAACTACCTTCTGCAAAACTTGCCAAGAAACCATAACAACCATGAAAGAAAACATAATAAGAAAGAGATCTGGTGGCGAGACTCCCAGGCCAGGCAGATCAGATAACACTGGGGAAGAGTGTGACGCAGGGACCAGTACTAGTAATCGTGATGACGGAGTTAATCCTGACTGTGTTACCAAGGAAATCCCCTGTGTCAGTCTAAGAAACAGAGTGAGAATGGCAACGTGGAATGTGAGAAGTTTGTATGTGGGAAAGCTTAAAGTAGTGTGTGATGAGATTGAGAGGTTAAACATTCAAATTTTAGGAATTAGTGAACATCGCTGGAGCGGCAAGGGACATTTTACGACTGAAAATGGAAGTATTTTCATTTATTCTGGTAGAGATGTCGGAGGCCAGAGTGGAGTGGCATTTTGTTTAGACAAGACAACTGCAAAAACTTTAATGGGATATAATCCAGTTAGTGATAGAATCCTCACTATTAGACTTAAAGGCCGTCCAAAAAACTCAACTCTCATACAGCTATATGCACCTACTTCAACTGCAGAGGAGAACGAAATTGAAGATTTTTACAACACACTACAAGACACATTAAATAAGATTGGTCATAATGATATAGCAATAATAATGGGAGATTTTAATGCAAAAGTAGGTGGAGGAAGAGCTGAAAATGAGAGACACGTTTTAGGAAAATTTGGATTAGGAAATAGAAATGATGCAGGTGACAAATTAATTGAATTTTGCACAGAAAATGAGTTAACGATAGTCAACACACTTTTTAAACAACATCCAAGAAGACTCTTCACATGGAAGTCTCCAGACAGTTTTACCAAAAATCAGATAGATTATATTTTAATACATAGAAGATGGAGATCAAGCATAACATCTGCAAAAACCCTACGAAGTGCAGACTGTGATACAGATCATCAGTTATTAGAAGCAGATCTGAAATTAAAACTCAAAAAGCTTACCCGAGGACTAAGGCCACTTCGTTTTGATCTCACAAACATACCAGATGCAAACAACATGGAAGTTAGGAATCGCTTTGGGGTCTTGATGTCTGTACAAGAAGAAATGACACCTGATGAACTGGCAGTACAAGCTAGAGATATCTTGATAAATGCAGCCAAAGATCTAAGTCCGACCAAGAAAAAGCAACTTAAGCCATGGATTACATTAGACACGTTAGAATTAATAAAACAACGAAGGGAGCTGAAACAGAAAGGAGATGAATCAATTAACCACAGGATGAAGTATAAATCTTTAACTCGAGATATAAGAAAGAACACAAGAAAGCACAAAAAGCAATATATACAAAATTGCTGTACTAGAATAGAGCAATATCATAAGGCTGGAAGAGATTATGAAATGTTCAAAGAAATGAAGTTATTGACAAGAAATGTTGAACCTCAATTGAATGTTATCTGTGACAAGATGGGAAATACCTTAACAGAATCTAGACAAATTCTAGAAAGATGGCAGGAGTACTGCAGTGGAATGTATGATATGAGTGACAGTGAGAATATGAATGAGATACATGAGCCAACGACAGCAGAGACAGAACCTGAACCCTCATTAGATGAAATTGCTTGGGCTATAAAGCACCTGAAGAATGGTAAATCTCCTGGATGTGATGAGATACCAGCTGAACTAATTAAAGCGGGAGGAGAAGAAAACATACACATATATCATGCATTATGTACAAAGATTTGGAAATATGGTATATGGCCAAAAGATTGGAAGAGAACTATCTTCATTCCAATACCAAAAAAGGGCAACCTGAAATTATGCACCAACTATAGAACTGTTGCCCTGATCAGTCATGCAAGTAAAATCCTACTAAAAGTCATAATGGCAAGACTTCGTAAGAAAATGGAAGAAGAGATTAACGTAGTTCAAGCTGGATTTAGACAAGGAAGAGGAACAAGAGATCACATATTCAACATGCGTTTAATAATAGAGAAGTGCAGAGAATTTAATGTAAACCTATACTCATGTTTTGTGGATTATTCAAAGGCATTTGACTGTGTACAGCATCATAAACTTTGGGAAATCATGAGGACTATGGGCTTTCCATCACATGTAGTACAACTCATAAAAATGCTCTATCTAGACCAACAAGCAGCAGTTAGAATAGATGGCGAGGCATCAGATTGGTTTGACATCAAGCAAGGAGTCCGTCAGGGCTGCGTGCTGTCACCCTATTTGTTTAACCTGTACGCCGAAAATATAATGAGAAATGTAAGAGATTATATAAACAGGGAGCTATATGATGCCCTAAATATCGGCGGTCATGACATACCAGAGATTCGATATGCTGATGATACAGTATTACTATCCACAACACGGAATGGCATAGAAAACCTAATAGCCTCAACCCAATTGAATAGTGAAAATCACAACTTATATCTTAACATAGCAAAAACAAAGATAATGCATACAGATAAAACTACTATGGAGAAAGAAATATACATTAATGGGAGAAAATTGGAGGTGGTGGAAAATTTTGAATATCTTGGGTCATTGATTACCAATAACGGTGACACAATGAAAGAAATTAAACGGCGACTATCCATTGCTCTTCAAAGACTAAAACAGATGAATAAATTATGGAGTGGGACAGACAGAACTACAAAAATTAGATTTTTAAAAGCATGCATCTTTCCCATTGCAACATACGCCTGTGAGACATGGACACTTACTAAACAAGCTGAACAGCGCATAAACGCCTTTGAATATAAATGTTATAGACGAGTTCTAAGAATATCTTGGGTAAAGAAAAGAACAAATGCATGCATACTTCAAGAGTTGAATATTGAGGAGGGATGGCTATTAAAGACGATAAAACAAAGAAAATTGAAGTATTTTGGTCACTTGAAACGTCACGAAGGTTTGGAGAGAACAATAATGGAAGGGTATATGCCTGGGAAGAGAGGAAGAGGAAGGCCAAAGAGAAGATGGGTGCAGGATGTGGCGGATGATCTCCAGATGGGTGTATCAGACGCGGGACATCTTGCTTGTGATCGAGAAGCTTTCCGGAAGGTTGTTATGGGAGCGAGGTTCTGCAAAGGACATGCTACTGAATGAATGAATGAATGACATCCTTTGTATTACTGTAATGTAAATTCATCATTAAAAAGAAACCAAACCAATTGGTAAATATCATTATTGGATTATTGGATACTATGGACATAAATAACAAACACATGGCATCCTCCCTATTCACTAACGTTCCGTTAGAGGAGACAGTGACAATAATAAGGGAACGCATTGAAGACAAATAACTAAAATTAGGCATACCAACACCTATTCTGGAGAGGCTACAACTACTATGTACCGCCGACATACAATTCAATTTTCTAAGTCATACCGCCAAATTGACGGAGTGGCCATGTGGAGTCCTCTTGGTCCTATTCTAGCGGACATCTTCATGGCACATTTAGAAGAAAAGAGATCCTCAGACATCAACAACTTGGCCTTTTACCGTCGTTATGTGGACGATATACTAATTATCACCACAGACGAGCTACAAGCAACATCGTTTCAGGCTACAATGAACAAGACGCACAAAAGCATTTCTCTATCTATGGAACACGAACACAACGAAGCGTTACCATTCCTAGATATTCTAATGAGACGTAGAGCAGATGGCACAATTCAAAGATCGGTGTATCGCAAAAGAACATGGACTGGCCAATACCAGTACAGTCCAGTACAAATGGGGCTTAGTACGGACCTTGTTTGACCGTGCTAGAAAGATATGCATCCAGGACACACTGACAGAGGAATTTGAAACTCTGAAGAATGTCTTAAACCTAAATGGGTACTCCACAGGATTTATAAAGAGCCACTGCCAACAGCCCAAACCCAAAGCAGACGTAACTACAGTCCCTAAACTCAAGGTATTCATCCAGCTAACCTTTCGAGGGGATGACGTAATGCAACGTCTACAAGACAGGCTTACTACAGCAGTAGGCCGAACATTCGGTGCTGCAACTCCAGTCATTAGATATAAAACCGTACCGATTCCTACACCAACAGTCAAAGAGCCTGTTCCTCTGTACGCCACAAACAATTGTATTTACCAATTCACATGTAGATGCCAGGCCGTTTACATTGGTAGAACAGAGAGACAGCTTAACAAACGGGTGTCAGAACACATACCTCAATGGGTCAACAAGATACAACACACAGGAGATGCTAGCCTCGTGGGGCCGACACACCTGAAGCCCCCGGCGTCTTCAATTGGTAGGCACATTACCGAAAGTGGCCATGTGGTGGACAGAGACACTGCCTTTCGCGTGTTGTTTAACACACAAAATACTCGCTTGTTAAAGTTTGCAGAAGCAATTATGATCTATCAACGCAAGCCAGAATTGTGCAAACAGAAAGACATGTTAGTCAGCTTAAAATTACCGTGGTAGATAAGTGACATTACTGTGCGAATATGTGTATATTTCAACTTGAAGGATTTATCTAGTTAATTCACGTAAGTTGTGTGATTTCTGCAGTATGTACCTGACGAGATGCAGCGAAATATGCCAGGCAATAAATCGTGTAATCTATTGTTTGTGTCTTCGTTATTCAAATATCATTATGATATTTGAAATCAGCTTGTCAACATCAATAAGAAATGGTTATTTACATTCTTATAGAAATAACTTTTGAAAATTTGTTGACTAATTTTATTTGTTAATGTTATCCTGGCCGGCTTCGTGGCTTAGAGGTTATGACTTTTCTCCGTAATCTCGTATACTCTCGTCGGTTAACGTGATGACGGTAAGAATCAGCGGGGGTTCGAGTCGCATCTGTGACTTACGGGGTATGTGAGCCGGCCGCTCAGAAAGCAATGGCAATCTACTGAGCGTAATCTTGCCAAGAAATCGACATACAGCTGAAAGATGCTGGTGTTGACAGCGATGTCCTGTAAAAGGATATGCAAAAAAAAAATTTTATCCTGAAGATTTTTCTATATTTGGAAACTGCTTATCATCAATGGTTTGTATATTTGCTCCTGATTTTACGACAAATGTACTCATGTTTTATGTTCGGCAAAATTTAGTGACTTCTTCTGTTATATTAAATGATTAATTATTTAATTAATTAATCAATTAATTAATTAATTAATTAATTATCTATTTAATGTCCTGTAAGGCTCACGAAAGGGGGGGGGGGTGGGAGGGGGGTAGCCAAGGTAAAAGAAACTACAATGGTATATCAAGGCCCTAATACATTACAGACTTACTGCAGGAAACTGCTTTAATTCTATCTAAAGTCGTTCTGAGATTTGAAAACTTCATTTGCTGTATGCTGTCCCATTATGTAGTAGTTTCTGAAGCTTGTGTAATGTCAGTAGTAACAGCAGTGGTATTTGAAACGTAAAGTAAAAGACCATTTTATCTATTTTGAGGCGTATTGGGTATATTGTGCAAACAGATCATTGTAAATCCTTTACAGGACGTCGCAGTCAACGTCTACATTTTTTGGGCTCTTTGTGATTTCTTGGCAAGTTTACGTTCAGTAGATAGCCATGTCTTTCTGACCGACGGGCACTCATACCATTTCGTAAAAGACCCATCTGCTTCCAAATCCCCAGCAGCTGTGTTTAAAACGAAATATGAGGGATTGCGAATCGTATTCGTGGCCCCTTCGCCACCACGCCGATATAATGTGCAAGACTCATATATTTATTATAGAATGGTACCCGCTAAGTGATGTGGTAAATATCACGACTCCCGAATTTACTTGCCAGCAATTGACTGATGCACAATAGGCTGGGCCCACCTTGAAGCCCAGGTCATTTTAAAAACAAATCTTTCTTCGAGCAGATGACCATCGGACCTGCAGATAAGCGTACTAGCCACTGCGCAAACATCATATTCGGAGTAGTAGCATTACTAATTATAGTAGTAATTTTTTTTTTAATGTTGCATTTCCCTTACAGGACGTTGCAAGTCATCACCAGCATTTTCAGCTTGCTGCTGATGTAGTAGGCAAGTTTTACGTTTTTGCCATTGCTTTCTGAACAACCGGTTCACATAGCCCCGTAAGTTACCAGCGCGGCGGGAACCGCTGCCGATTCTCGCAGCTGTTGTTTTCCCCACGTGGATATATGGGACTACGAACAGTGTGTATATAGTAGTAATAGCAGTAGTTTTATAAAAAGTTAATTTCGTATCTTTTACAAAACGTCGCAGTCAACGATAGCATTTTTTGCTGTTGTGATCTCTTGGCAAGTTTGCGTTCAGTAGATTGTCATTGCTTTCTGAACGACCGGCAGCCTTACCATTTCGTAAAAATCCAACGTAAGGCAGTTTGCTGCCAAATCGCCCGCAGATGTGTATCGAAAACGGGTGTACGGGATTACGAACTGCGTACGTAACCGCTTCGCTACGGATCGGGCAATAGCAGCTGTACTAGTATTAATAGTAATAGTATGAATCATAGTAGTAGTTGTAGTTGTAGTAGTAGTAGTAGTAGTAGTAGTAGTAGTAGTAGTAGTAGTAGTAGTAGTAGTAGTAGTAGTAGTAGTAGTAGTAGTAGTAGTAGTAGTGGTAGTAGGAGTAGTAGTAGTAGTAGTAGTAGTAGTAGCAGTAGTAGTAGTAGTAGTAGTAGAAGTAGTAGTAGTAGTAGTAGTAGTAGTAGTAGTAGTAGTAGTAGTAGTAGTAGTAGTAGTAGCTGTATCAGTAGCAACGGTAATAGGTGAAGTAGAATGAGTACTAAGAATACAAGTAGTATAACTAGTCGACATTAGTAGTACTAGAATCTGAATGAAAAGAAAAGATAACCAAAGAAAAATCTCACATATTTACAAGCACAAGTTTAGACCACAGTATTTATCAAATATGCATTAGCTGACTGGACACAAATAATCATATACCGGGTGTTTGTAAAGTCTCACTATACTTTGTATGTAGAACAAATTTGAACAATGAAGTTCATAATGTCATTACAAAATTGAGCTCCACGGTCCATCTTGAAGCAATATCCAGCGAATGGTTGTCGTCTGTGGAGTAATTCTATGCACTCCAAGCAGAATGGTTTATCAACGGAAGAAAGAGTTTTTCTTTTTTTTTTTAATTTGTTTTACAAACACCTGGAAAAACTCGGTGTTATATATAACTAGCTGACCCGGCCCGGCTTCGCCCAGACTCTGGTGGGGAGCATCTCATTTAATTCATATAAGTAGTCATATAAGTTCTCGTTCCCGTTACCGACTATCTGTCTGTCTGTCTATCTGTCTGTCTGTCTGTCTGTCTGTCTGACCCGGCCCGTCTTCGCCCAGACCCTGATGGGGAGCATCTCATTTAATTCATATAAGTAGTCATATAAGTTCCCGTTCCGACTATCTATCTGTCTGTCTGTCTGACCCGGCCCGGCATCGCCCAACTCCTGGTGGGGAGCATCTCATTTAATTCATATAGTAGTCATATAAGTTCCCGTTCCCGACTGTCTGTCTGTCTGTCTGTCTGTCTGTCTGTCTGTCTGTCTGTCTGTCTATCTATCTATCTATCTGTCTGTCTGTCTGACCCGGACCAGCCCATGGTGGAGAGCATCTCATTTAAATTATATAAGTAGTCATATAAGATCCCGTTCCCCACTATCTGTCTGACTGTCTGTCTGTCTTGGGTAAATGTAGGAGGGAGGAGGAAGAGGGAGGTGGAGGAGGGAAGAGGAGGGAGGAAGAGGAGGGAGGAGGAGGGAGGAGACAGGAGGAGTAGGGAGGAATAGGAGGGAGGAGGAGTAAGGAGTAGGGTGGAGGAAGAGGCGAGGAGGAGGGAGGAGGAAGAGGGAGGAGGAGGGAGAAGGAGGGAGGAGGAGAACGCAGGAGGAGAAGGGAGGCAGGAGGAGGAGGAGGGATGAGGAGGGAGAGGGAGGAGGAGGGAGGAGGAGGAGAGAGTAGGAGGAGGGAGGAGGCGGAGGGAGAAGGAAGAGGGAGGAGGAAGAGGGAGAAGGAGGAGGGAGAAGGAGGGGGAGGAGGAGGAGGGAAGAGGAGGAGGGGAGGAGGAGGAGGGAGGAGGAGGAATGTGAAGGGAGGAGGAGGGAGGAGGTAGAGGGAGGAGGAGGAGGATGGAGGCGGAGAGAGGAGGAGGAGGGAGGAGGAGGAAGAGGAGGAGGAGGAATGTGAAGGGAGGAGGGGGAGGAGGTAGAGGGAGGAGGAGGGAGGAGGAGGAGGTAGAGGGAGGAGGAGGGAGGAGGCGGAGAGGGAGGAGGAGGAAGGAGGAGGGGGAGGAGTGAGGAGGAGGGAGGAAGAAGGAGGAGGAGGGAGGAGGAGTGATGAGGAGGAGGGAGGAGGAGGATGGAGGAGGAGAGAGGAGGAGGAGGGATGAGGAGGAGGGAGAAGGAGGAAGAGGGAGGAGGAGGAATGTGAAGGGAGGAGGAGGGAGGAGGTAGAGGGAGAGGAGGAGGAGGAGGAGGAGTGAGGAGGAGGAGAGGGAGGAGGGAGGAAGGTGGAGGGGGAGGAGGAGGAGGGAGGAAAGAGAGGAGGAGAGGAGGGATGAAGGAGGAGGAGGGAGGAGGAGGAAGAGGGAGGAGGAGGAATGTGAAGGGAGGAGGAGGTAGAGGGAGGAGGAGGAGGAGGAGAAGGGAGGAGGAGGGATGAGGAGGAGGGAGGAGGGGGAAGAGGGAGGAGGAGGAATGTGAAGGGAGGAGGAGGGAGGAGGTAGAGGGAGAGGAGGAGGGTGGAGGAGGAGTGAGGAGGAGGAGAGGGAGGAGGAGTGAGGAGGAGGAGAGGGAGGAGGAGGAAGGAGGAGGGAGGAGGAGGAGAGAGGAAGAAGGAGGAGGGAGAAGGAGGGATGAGGAGGATGGAGGGAGGAGGAGGAAGAAGGAGGAGGAGGAATGTGAAGGGAGGAGGAGGTAGGGAGGAGGGGGAGGGTAAGAGGAAGAGGGTAGGAGGAAGAGTGGAGAAGAGGAGGGAGGAGATAGAGGAGAGGAGGAGGGAAGGAAAAGGGAGGAGGGAGGAGGAGAGAGGAGGAGGAGGGAGGAGGTAGGAGGAGGAGGAAGAGGGAGGAGGAGGGAGGAGGAGGAAGGAGGAGGAAGAAGGAGGAGGAAGAGGGAGGAGGATGGAGAGGGAGAGGAGGAAGAGGGAGGAGGAGGAAGGAGGAGGAAGAGGAAGGAGGAGGAAGAGGGAGGAGGAGGATGGAGGAGGGAGAGGGAGGAGGGGAAGAGGAGAGGTAGGAGGAGGAGGAGGAAGAGGAGTAGAGGAAGGAGGAGGAGAGGAGGAGGAGGGAGAGGAGGAGAGGAGGAGGAGGAGAGGAGAAGAAGGAAGGAGGAGGAGGAAGGAGGAGAGGAAGGAGGGAGAATGAGGAGGGGAGGAAGGAAAGGGAGGTGGAAGAGGAGGAGGAGGGAGGAGGAAAGAGGTAGGGGGAGGAGGAGGTAGAGGGAGGAGGAGGAGGAAGGAAAGGGAGGAGGAAGAGGAGGAGAAGGGAGGAGGAGGGTGGAGGGAGGAGGAGGAGGAGGGAGGAGGTAGGAGGAGGAAGAGGGAAGAGGGAGAAGAAGGGAGAAGGAGGAGGGAGGATGATGAGGGAGAAGGAGGCAGGAGGAGGAGGAGGGAGGCAGGAGGAGGAGGGATGAGGAGGGAGAGGGAGGAGGAGGGAAGATGAGGGAGGAGGGGGGAGGAGGCGGAGGGAGTAGGAGGGAGGAGGATGGAGGAGGAGGGAGAGGAAGAGGGAGAAGGAAGAGGGAGAAGAGGAGGGAGGAGGAGAGGGATGAGAGGGAGGAGGAAGAGGAGAAGGGTGGAGGGAGGAGGTAGAGGGAGGAGAAGAGAGGAGGAGAGAGTTCGCCATTCCGAATTCATACTCGTCTAGTTCTTCCCTTCTACACGACTGTAGATAACTTCCTTACACATAAAAAGATGAATTGTTATTGATATTGCCGTGGCATGGAGGAATATCAGCAGCAGAGTTGATCCAAAAAACCAAAGACTGAGATCTACGGAGAGCCATGAACGCCTACGCCAGCCGGCACGGCACTTGATGATGATGATTGCCGTGTGACGATTCTGTGTAGTCACGTCATTTTCTTCCCTTTCCCTAGCGTTTTGGTTCGGGGATTCTTTCATCATCATCATCATATATTTACGTACGTATTTTGGGAGGGGGATGAGGGAGGAGGAGGAAAAAGGAAAAAAAACTATGACAGTTGACAGCTCTGAAATGAAAGGAAGGCGTGTAGAAAATTTCATCTCAATCGGATGGGCCGTTCGCGAACAAATAAAGGACATACATATATATTTACATATATATTTACATACATACACTTTGTTTTATATATATAGATATACTAAGGAATAACTCGCACCACTCGTCTTATAAGGGGGATTACTGTGCTAATTCCCTAGCTAATTATACACTTATATCCCCTTATTTGTACTCGCACGAGTATCATCCAGATGGAGGCCTACTTGGCTAAGACGTTTAACGATTTTAAACTTTCTCTTCTTGCGACGGCATAGTGGTTTCGTTTCATATGCCATTCAGTTGCACTGACTTGTTGACTTCTTGTTCAGAAAGTAATGGCAAACTACTGAACGTAAATTTATCTAGTGAATCACAAACAGCCAAACGGGCATTGGGTTGATCGGAATGTCGTGCCAAGGACATGGAAATAAACCAAAACTGAGACACGGATTTGTTTCATCAACACGGGCTTCAGGTTGACCCCGGTCTTAAATGAGTACCAAAATAATACATGGGAAGCAAATGCTGTCGGCGTGATATTGACTACATCACACATCGGATGCTAGAACCATGTAACAACTAATGTCTCAAGCCACGGGAAAGGTTTCTTTACCTTTATATTGTATGTTCATAATTTTGTGAGCAGATATACTAAGGAATAGACAAGGATGGGTTTTGTCACCGGAACACACTCTCTCTCTCTCTCTCTCTCTCTCTCTCTCTCTCCTCTCTCTCTCTCTCTCTCTCTCTCTCTCTCTCCTCTCTCTCTCTCTCTCTCTCTCTCTCTCTCTCTCTCTCTCTCTCTCTAAAACAGAAAAAAGCAACTCCCGTAGCAACTAATTTCCTCAGACTATGATGAGTTAATTCGACACTTTCCATACTAATTTTCTCAGATTGTGTTGTGTTAATAAGACACTTTCACATACAAATTTCATCACAGTTAAAATAAAGAGACTTGCACATACCAGTTTCCTCAGAATACGATGAGTTAAAATAGTGATACTTGTAAATAGTAGTATCGCAGACTATACCGAGTTAATCTGATGACACTTTCACATACAAATAGCCAGATCTTAACCCTTTTGATACAGTCAGCATAGAAGGACTGTGGAAGATTATGGCGACATATGTCTGTCGACAAAAGTATGTCCAATATTGCAGATATTTCATGATGTTATGCAGGCAATAGTATGGGAAAATGGTGAGGTGTCTGTCTGAGCCCTTTCCTATCACCAATGGAGTGAAGCAAGGCTGTGTCCTGGCACCAACACCGTTCAGCCTCATGTTTTCAGCTATGTGGCGAATGCCTTCGAAAACAACGACACTGGAATAGACATCAACTACCGCATGGATGGAAAGTTGTTCAATCTCAGAAGGCTGAAAGCCAAAACCAAAACTAACAGCGACACCGTCAGAGAGCTCCTGTTTGCTGATGATTGCGCTCTGATATGTCAACTCAGAGGCAGACATGCAACACAATGTTTCAGCTTTCTCATATGCCTGTGCCAACTTTGGGCTCAATATCAACTTGGACAAGACTAGTTATGTACCAGCCAGCTCCAGGGATTAATCACACCGAACCGAACATCAAAGTGAATGGTCATAGGGAGTCTCTGTGGCGAAGTGGTCAAGCCGGTTGACTCGTGCTCCTGAAGGTTGAGGGTTCGATTTCGGGCCGCATCCTTCGGTTTACAAGTTAAATGTTTCGGAGACTCTTGTGGGTCGTCGCTAAAAGCTACGGATTTCGTGCTTTGTGCAACGCTTTCCGCGCTGTGGAAAGAGACCGAGTCATATGGGGTAAAACCCGGTGCAATGAAGTCGACCCTGTCGACTTTTAAGTGAATTTTAAGACTAAGTGTTGTGGAAATATTCATCTATCTTTGCAGCACCGCGTGACAAGTGCCACAATTGATGACGAAGTGAATGCAAGAACCTCCAAGGCCAGCGCGGTCTTTAGCAGACTGTACAAGAATATGTGGGACAAAAATGAAATAAGCCTGCAAAAACAAGCTGAAAGTCTACAAAGCAGTTGTATTATCAACACTGCTCTATTCCTGTGGAACCTGGACTTTTACTAGTGACACGCTAGGCAATTAAACGACTTCCACACTGTTCTACCTTGGAAAGCTATTGAAGATTAAATGGCAAGACAAGATCCCAGATACTGAAGTCCTAGATAGAGCGTCCATGCCCAGTATCCACACACTACTAAACGCTTCCAAGGCGGCCAGAGGAAACGTTTTAAAGACAGTCTTTTGGAATTCACCATGACACTTGGGAGACTGCTGCCAACGACCGAAATTCGTGGCGAAGATCATTGCACAAAGGTGCAGTCACTTGTGAAGCAACCATGACTGCAAGAGCTGTGAAGAAAAGGCTGGACAGAAAAACCACTGCAGGAGATCCTCCTCCTGGAACGTCAAGCATTCTTTGCCCACATTGTTAAAGAACAGTTCGAGCCAAAATAGGCCTTATCAGCCATCTTAGAACTTACGGCTCCATACTTTCAACCCCACTGGATGAAATGAATGGTCATCATCATTCTTGATGGACAAACAACAACCATGATCTAAAAAGACTTAATTTGAGACACTTTCACATACGAATACCTGAACTATAACGAGTTAATGTGGTGATATTTTCATATATGAATACCATGAACTATATATAACAAGTTAATACATTATGACACTTTCACATCCCACTAACCACAGACTACGATAATTATGACGCATGCAATGGTGTCAAGTGTCAAAATGGAGGATACTGTAAAGAATCTGATTGGGGAAAGGCACGCTGCGTGTGTCGGTCGGGATACTCCGGTCATCATTGTCAAAATAAGAAAGGTACGTCAAAACAGTGGTTTTACAGTACTGATTGTTCTACGTTCTGTGTGTCAGCACATCGTTGTAGTTACTGTGGATCACTTATTATTATTATTATTATTATTATTATTATTATTATTATTATTACAATTATTATTACAGTAAAACCTCGGTTTTCATTCCATTTTTTCCGCGAAACAATTTGTCACTGTTTTCGTCGGTTGCCTCGAATTTCGTCGGCGTGCCCACATGATCTCGCTGTTATTCTTGCGAAAACAAAGGGACCTACGCGTTCTTCTGCTCAGTTTGGCGTTGTTTTTCGTTGCATGAGCATCACTTGCTAATAATAAAATACGAGGGCGGCATTAAGATTGCTGAAATCGGCTGCCTGTACGGAAAGTCGCCATCCACGATAAGTTTCATTGTGGTGAAAGAGGAAGAAATAACGGAGGCTAATGTAGCGAAAGGCATGTATGTGCTAACGGAACAGAGATTGCAAACAACTGAAGATGTTGAACAGTTATTATTAATTTGGATAAATCAAAACCAGTTAGCTGACGATTCAGTTTCTTAGGCAATCACATGTGACAAGGTCAGACTGTTGTATGCCGATCTCATTAAGAAAATGCTTGGGACGAGTGCTAGTGTTCTTAGTGATTGTAAGGTCAACAGAGAATCATTTGGAAAATTCAAGAGACGCACTGGCTTACACAATGTTACTAGGCACGGCGAAGGTGCGAGTTCGGACAAGTCTGGGGCCGAAAAATAGTATTAAACACTATATTTATTCTCTATAAAATGTGTTTTTGGTATGTATTTTGGAGTTTCTAGAACGAATTAATTGGATTTACATTGATTCATATGGAAATAATTGAATCGGTTATCGTCGGTTTCCGTTTTCGCCGATTTTTTTCGGACAGATTATTGACGAAAATCGAAGTTTTACTGTATTATATATATTTACTGTATTATATATTTATATATGATGTAGTCAATATCACATTGGCCGATTTAACTTCCCAGAGCATTTCCTGGTACCGATTTTACTCTCACAACCTAGTCATTTAAACACCCATGCAAAAGCCGAGTCGACTTGGAGCTCAAGTCAATTAAAGTAAGAAGAAAAGCAATCTCGCCTCGGTGAGAATTCGAACAAACGACCACCGGGCCGACAGGAAAGAGTGCTAGCTATTGCGCTACCGAGACTCCTATATTAATCTATGAAAGAGGCGAAAAGGGAGAGAGAGTGAGGGTGCGACCGAAAGAGAAAGAGACAGACATAAAATGGCTTTGCGTAGCCAAATGTTAAATGGTAGACTGAAGATTAAATGTAAAATGCACTTACAATCAAATTCTGTAGAACGATGACACGGATATTTTGATGATCACGCTCTAAACAACAGATAGGAAGCGATCAATATTCGAGCACAGAGTTCTTGAATAATAATAATCCAGTTTGAATTTGAAACTAGGAAATATAGTTTTCTCACTTGATGAATATCTAGACACAACTTGGGCTTATTGTGGCAACATGTTATGTATGGCTGTGACTTAGTTTAATTAGTTTTTACAGCACACATACTTCACTTCATGAGAAATTGCCATTGCCAGTTGAGGTGTTCTAAAAACGTAAGCAGTAAAAATGCCTCAGTAGGTGTGAGTGTGTGTGTGTGTCTGTGTGTCTGTGTCTGTGTTTGTGTGTGTGTGAGTGTGTGTGTGTGAGTGTGTGTGTGAGTGTGGGTCTGTGTCTGTGTGTGTGTGTCTGTGTCTGTGTGTGTGAGTGTGTGTGTGTCTGTGTGTGTAACTGTGTGTGTGTGTGTCTGTGTCTGTGTGTGAGTGGTGTGTGTATATGTGTGAGTGTGTGTATGTGTCTGTGTCTCTGTCTGTGTGTGAGTGTGTGTGTGTGTCTGTCTGTGTGTGTGAGTGTGTGTATGTGTGTGTCTGTGTGTGTGTGTCTGTGTCTGTGTGTGAGTGTGTGTGTATGGGTCTGTGTCTGTGTGTGTGTCTGTGTGTGAGTGTGTGTGTGTGTGAGTGTGTGTGTGTGTGTGTGTCTGTGTGTGTGTGAGTGTGTGTGTGTGAGTGTGTGTGTCTGTGTCTGTGTGTGAGTGTGTGTCTGTGTGTGTCTGTGTCTGTGTCTGTGTCTGTGTGTGTCTGTGTTTGTGTGTGTCTGTAATTGTGTGAGTGTGTATGTGAGTGTGTGTGTGTCTGTGTGTGTGACTGTGTCTGTGTGTCTGTGTTTGTGTGAGTGTGTGTGTGTCTGTGTGTGTGAGTGTGTGTGTGTGTGTGTGTCTGTGTCTGTGTCTGTCTGTGTTTGTGTGAGTGTGTGTGTGTGTGTGTGTCTGTGTCTGTCTGTGTCTGTGTGTGTGTCTGTGTGTGTGAGTGTGTGTGTGTGTCTGTGTCTGTGTCTGTGTGTGTCTGTGTTTGTGTGAGTGTGTATGTGTGTGTGTGAGTCTGTGTCTGTGTCTGTGTGTGTGAGTGTGTGTGTGTGTGTGAGTGTGTGTGTATATATATGTGTGTGTGTGTGTGCGTGCGTGTGTGTCTGTGTGTCTGTGTCTGTGTCTGTGTGTTTGAGTGTGTGTGTGTGTGAGTGTGTGTGTATATATGTGTGTGTGTGTGTCTGTGTCTGTGTGTGTCTGTGTTTGTGTGTGTCTGTGTTTGTGTGAGTGTGTATGTGAGTGTGTGTGTGTCTGTGTGTGTGACTGTGTCTGTGTGTCTGTGTTTGTGTGCGTGTGTGTGTGTGTCTGTGTCTGTGTCTGTGACTGTCTGTGTTTGTGTGAGTGTGTGTGTGTGTGTGTGTCTGTGTCTGTCTGTGTCTGTGTGTGTGTGTCTGTGTCTGTGTGTGTGAGTGTGTGTGTGTCTGTGTCTGTGTCTGTGTGTGTCTGTGTTTGTGTGAGTGTGTGTGTATGTGTGTGTGTGTGAGTCTGTGTCTGTGTCTGTGTGTGAGTGTGTGTGTGTGAGTGTGTATATGTGTGTGTGTGTGTGTGTGTGTGAGTCTGTGTCTGTGTCTGTGTGTGTGAGTGTGTGTGTGTGTGTGAGTGTGTGTGTATATATATGTGTGTGTGTGTGTGTGTGTGTGTGTGTGTGCGTGCGTGTGTGTCTGTGTGTCTGTGTCTGTGTCTGTGTGTTTGAGTGTGTGTGGTTAATACAATTCAGAGCCGGCAAATAAACGAACATTGAACCTTCACTAATCTATATCTATAAAACAAAGTGTATGTATATGTGTATGTATATATGTATGTATGTAAATATGTATGTCCTTTATTTGTTCGCGAACGGCCCATCCGATTGAGATGAAATTTTCTACACGCCTTCCTTTCATTCCAGAGCTGTCAACTGTCATAGTTTTTTTTTCTTCTTCCTCCTCCTCCCTCCTCCCCCTCCCAAAATACGTACGTAAATATATGATGATGATGATGAAAGAATCCCCGAACCAAAACGCTAGGGAAAGGGAAGAAAATGACGTGACTACACAGAATCGTCACACGGCAATCATCATCATCAAGTGCCGTGCCGGCTGGCGTAGGCGTTCATGGCTCTCTGTAGATCTCAGTCTTTGTTTTTTTAATCAACTCTGCTGCTGATATTCCTCCATGCCACGGCAATATCAATAACAATTCATCTTTTTATGTGTAAGGAAGTTATCTACAGTCGTGTAGAAGGGAAGAACTAGACGAGTATGAATTCGGAATGGCGAACTCTCTCCCCCTCTCTTCTCCTCCCTCTACCTCCTCCCTCCACCCTTCTCCTCTTCCTCCTCCCTCTCATCCCTCTCCCTCCTACCTCCTCCTTCTCCCTCTTCCTTCTCCCTCTTCCTCTCCCCTTCTCCTCCATCCTCCTCCCTCCTACTCCCTCCGCCTCCTCCCCCCTCCTCCCTCATCTTCCCTCCTCCTCCCTCTCCCTCCTCATCCCTCCTCCTCCTGCCTCCCTCCTCCTCCTGCTGCCTCCTTCTCCCTCATCATCCTCCCTCCTCTTTCTCCCTTCTTCTCCCTCTTCCCTCTTCCTCCTCCTACCTCCTCCCTCCTCCTCCCTCTACCTCCTCCTCCTCCCTCCACCCTCCTCCTCCCTTCTCCTCCTCTTCCTCCTCCCTTTCCTTCCTCCTCCTCCTCCCTCTACCTCCTCCTCCCCCTACCTCTTTCCTCCTCCCTCCTCCTCCTCTTCCACCTCCCTTTCCTTCCTCCCCTCCTCATTCTCCCTCCTTCCTCTCCCTCCTTCCTCCTCCTCCTTCCTTCTTCTCCTTCTGCCTCCTCCCTCCTCCTCTCCCCTCCTCCTCCCTCCTCCTCCTTCTCCTCCTCCCTCCTTCTCCCTTCTTCTCCTCCTCTCCCCTCCTCCTCCTACCCTCTTCCTCTTCCCCTCCTCCCTCTCCCTCCTCCATCCTCCTCCTCCCTCTTCCTCCTCCTCCCTCTTCCTCCTCCTTCCTCTTCCTCCTCCTTCATCCTCCTCCCTCTTCCTCCCTCTCCCTCCTCCATCCTCCTCCCTCTTCCTCCTCCTTCTTTCTCCTCCTTCCTTCTCCTCCCTCCTCCTCCCTCTTCCTCCTCCTCCTACCTCCTCCCTCCTCCTCCTCTCTCCTCCTCCCTCCTCCCTTTTCCTCCCTCCTCCTCCTCCCTCTACCTCCTCCCTCCTCCTCTCCACTCTTCCTCCTACCCTCTTCCTCTTCCCCTCCCCCTCCTCCCTATCCCTCCTCCTCCCTTCACATTCCTCCTCCTCCCTCTTCCTCCTCCTCCCTCCTCCTCCTCATCCCTCCTTTTCCCTCCTCCTCCTTCTTCCTCCCTCCTCCTCCTCCCTCCTCCCCTCCTCCTTCCTCCTCCTCCCTCTCCTCCTCCTCCCTCCTCCTCCTCCCTCTACCTCCTCCCTCCTCCTCCCTTCACATTCCTCCTCCTCCCTCTTCCTCCTCCTCCCTCCTCCTCATCCCTCCTCCTCCCTTCTCCTCCCTCTACCTCCTCCTCCCTTCACATTCCTCCTCCTCCCTCTTCCTCCTCCTCCCTCCTCCTCCTCATCCCTCCTTCTCCCTCCTCCTCCTTCTTCCTTCCTCCTCCTCCTCCTCCCTCCTCCCCCTCCTCCTTCCTCCTCCTCCCTCTCCTCCTCCTCACTCCTCCTCCTCCCTCTACCTCCTCCCTCCTCCTCCCTTCACATTCCTCCTCCTCCTCCCTCCTCCTCATCCCTCCTCCTCCCTCCTCCTCCTCTCTCCTCCTCCCTCCTCCTCCTCCCTCCTCCTCACCACTCCTCCTCCCTCCTCCTCCTTCTTCCTCCCTCCTCCTCACTCCTCCCCCTCCTCCTTCCTCCTCCTCCCTCTCCGCCTCCTCCCTCCTCCTCCTCCCTCCTCCTCCCTGTACCTCCTCCTCCTCCCTCCTCCTCCCTCTACCTCCTCCCCCCTCCTCCCTTCTCATTCCTCCTCCTTCCTCTTCCTCCTCCTCCCTCCTCCTCCTCTCTCCGCCTCCCTCCTCCTCCTCCCTCTACCTCCTCCCTTCACATTCCTCCTCCCTCCTCCTCCTCCCCTCCTCCCCTTCCCTCCTCCTCCTCCCCCTCCTTCTCCTCCTTCTCCCTCCTCCTTCTCCCTCTTCCTCCTCCCTCTTCCTTCTCCCTCCGCCTCCTCCCTCCTCCTACTCTCTCCTCCTCCTCCCTCCTCCTCCCTCTCCCTCCTCCTCCCTCTCCTCCTCCTGCTCCCTTCTCCTCCTGCGTTCTCCTCCTCCCTCCTTCTCCCTCCTCCTCCCTCTTCCTCCTCCCTCCTCCTCGCCTCCTCCTCCACCCTACTCCTCCCTCCTCCTCCTAATCCCTCCTCCTCCCTCCTATTCCTCCCTACTCCTCCTGTCTCCTCCCTCCTCCTCCCTCCTCTTCCCTCCTCCACCTCCCTCTTCCTCCTCCCTCCTACATTTACCCAAGACAGAAAGACAGTCAGACAGATAGTCGGGAACGGGATCTTATATGACTACTTATATAATTTAAATGAGATGCTCTCCACCATGGGCTGGGCCGGGTCAGACAGACAGACAGATAGATAGATAGATAGACAGACAGACAGACAGACAGACAGACAGACAGACAGACAGACAGACAGACAGACAGACAGACAGACAGACAGACAGACAGACAGACAGTCGGGAACGGGAACTTATATGACTACTTATATGAATTAAATGAGATGCTCCCCACCAGGAGTTGGGCGATGCCGGGCCGGGTCAGACAGACAGACAGACAGATAGATAGTCGGAACGGGAACTTATATGACTACTTATATGAATTAAATGAGATGCTCCCCATCAGAGTCTGGGCGAAGACGGGCCGGGTCAGACAGACAGACAGACAGACAGACAGATAGACAGACAGACAGACAGACAGACAGACAGATAGTAGGTAACGGGAACGAGAACTTATATGACTACTTATATGAATTAAATGAGATGCTCCCCACCAGAGTCTGGGCGAAGCCGGGCCGGGTCAGCTAGTACATTATAAACCGTTGATTATCTATATTATTTTTCAATGTTAAGTTTGCTAGTAGGTTGGTTGGCTGGCTAGTTGACTGACTGGCTTGCTGGCTGGCTAGTTGGTTGGTTGATGATTATAAATAAATAATGTTTGCATATCCTTTACAGGACATCGCTGTCAACATCATCTTTCAGCTTATTGTTGATTTCTTGGCAAGATTACGCTCAGTAGTTTGCCATTGCCGGTCTCTCTGGCTGAGGGGTTACAACACTTTCTCCGTAATCCCGTTTATCACGCAGAGTCTCGTAGCGGGAGAGAACTGGGAGCGGTTCGACACCCGCTGGTGACTTGCGGGATACTGAGCCGGCCGCTCAGAAAGCAATGGCAAACTACTGAGCGTAATCTTGCCAAGAAATCAACAGACAGCTGAAAGACGCTGCTGTTGACAGCGATGTCCTGTAAAGGATATGCAAAAAAAAAAAAGTTTGCCATTGCTTTCTGAGCGGCCGGCTCACATACCCCGTAGTTACCGACGCGATTGGAACCACTGCTGATTCTCACCGTCGTCACGTTGCTTACGAGAGTATACGAGATTACGGAGAAAAGTTGCTAACCTCTAGGCCAGGAAGCCGGTTTGGTTGATGATTCGCGTTGAAAATTAAGTTTTAGCTCTCTTTATCGGGCCTTTGTTTTATTATTTACTGTGTGAGTCACGTTGAACTATTAATCTCTATTTCAGAAGCAGAAACGTATTGAGTTTTTTTAATATAAATTCAAATTACCCTGTAATGTTTCATTCTTTTTCAACCTAATGTTTCCTCTTTGATTATTTAAATTGTTCATCTGCGCTCCGTAGCGAAGAAGTTACGGGTGCAGTTCGTTATCCCGCATACCGCGTTAGAAACACAGCTGCGGGCGAATTGGAAGCAGGCCGCTTTGCGTTGGTTTCATTTTATGAAATGGTATGGGTGCCGATAGTTCAGAAAGGAATGGAAAACAACTGAACGTAAACTTGCCCAGGACTCACGAACAGTCAAAAAATGCTGGGGTTGACTGCTACGTGTTGTAAAGGATATGCAACTAACATTTTTTTTATTTTTGCGCGCGGTCGGACAAGGGTTCGACGCCTGCGCTTGTCGTCTCGCTAAGTGAGGATAAGACTGACCACATAATCTTCCTTGCATTCAGATCTACAGAATGTGATGGTAAAGTAAATTTGGCCAAATGGATAAGAACCGGTGTGCTGATGCCGAGGTAAGCGGTTCAACCCCTACACCGGACAGTTGGACTAAAATGTTGACATATCGTCTTTGACTTGGGGGAGTAAATTACAAATACCTCTGAAATCGGAGTGGGTTCGCCTGATGGCGAGGAATACTGTTAATAGGGAAGATAATCCACACATAAAATTCAGTCCAGCAATACTAGTAGTAGGATGTATGCACTACGCTTGAGTTCAAAGCGAGCGAGCGCAAACAACAAATGTGATGGTCCCGTTACATCACAAATCAGCAGCAGGTTCCTGTGTCTAGACTTGTTTATTTATTTAAACTAACTAATTTATTTAATCAATAACGTTTCTGAATATATCCCGTAATGGTCATATATGTATCGCAGGTATTTATAATGTAAATTTGCTTATATTTCTACACAAACTGTCTTATTTTTTCACCTTTAATAGCTCACTACTCACTATATCTTTAACTGCGTGTTTCTACCTGTGCTCCCCCTCCCAAGTATGGTGTATCAGAATTCCGTATATATTAAGATTTAGCTCATTATGCTTACCAACGTATATATATATATATATATAATGCAAAGCCATAATGCTTCTATCTTCATCCCCGATCTGTACTTAATCTTAAAGTTCTGTCTCAGACACCTCATAGGTTTGAATAATGTAGACACAAACAATAGATTACACTATTTGTCTGGTATATTTCCAAGCATCTCGTCAGATGCACAATACAGTTTTCAGGCAACATACAACAATACATCACACATATTCCCACAGCAATGTAAATTGTCTATCACGGTAATTTTAAACTCACTATATGTCTTTTTGTTTGCACAGAGTTGGCTTTACTATATGAATAGCAATAGCTTCTCCAGCCTATAAAATTCGACCACTTTGTGTATTAAACAGCACACGAAACGCATGAGTTCTCACAAGTATGTCTTTTATCACCATTGTGTTTCTATCGGAGACGAACAATAACTACTCCATCCCCCGTTTGACTCTGCAGGCACTCCACAAAACATTGAGCATCTGAAATGTAACAACTCGTGCTCAACTACAACAGCATGTCGAATCTGTCTGCCTTGCGACGCATGTGGCTTTGAGACGCAGTGTTTGACTTATGAAACATTAATTAACGGTAAGAAAACGTATACTTTTATGTTGTTGGTTGTTTTAGATAAAAATCACAGTCATTGCACGCGGTTCTTTTCATTGGTGCTTAGTCAAGATGGCCGCTACATCGGAGGACTGAGCACGCATAGGAATGCCCAGTGTGCAGTGGCTCCGTTCGACATAAGATAACTGATAACATAAGACAACATAACGGGCTCCATTTCTGACATGGGAGATTTGACCAGGCAACCAGCGGGACATTGGAGTCACGTACTAAAAGTAGCTATGATCACTCAGTTCTCAGACTTACCACATGCGGAAAAACCACACAGACACACACACACACACACACACACACACACACACACACACACACACACACGCACACAAACACAGAGAGAGAGAGAGAGAGAGAGAAAGAGAGAGAGAGAGAGAGAGAGAGAGAGAGAGAGAGAGAGAGAGAGAGAGAGAGAGAGAGAGAACACACGCACATAAACGTACACATAGCAAACACACCCACAAACATGTCTTTTGTTAGAATTGTAATTTAATTTTCGTTTTAGAAAATAAAAAGTTGTCTTGTGCAATAATTCACAATTATTGAATATTAGAAAGATACTATTTTGATATATAGATGTTAGTCATAAAACATGAATGAACAAATAATGAAGAAGTCTAAGGCAGCGGATATCTTGTTCCTGAATCGTATGTTTGGATTACATTGGACTGTCTTGGTAACTAACAACGGTTGTCTGGACAGTAGAATATTACATGCACATATTTACAGATAGTCAGACGATGTTCAAAATTGCATAAACTTATGAAAGGAGTCACACACAGTGCTTTGGTTATGTGATGAGAAGAGAAGCTGGAAAACATCGTGACGACTGGAAAGATCAGCAAGAGAAGAGCCAGGAACAGACTGCGAAAAATGTTGCTGGGTGGACTGGGCCCGTGGAACGGAGAAACATCATGAACAGAAGTGATCCAGAACGCCTACTTGGCAGGACATGATGATGACGATATAATTAGCAGTTTCTCCTTTCATTGACATGTAATAACAGATTCTAGCAGAAGTAAAATAGAAATTAAACAGATAATAGGAATGGACAAAAATGCTTTCAACCTCATTAAAACAGTATTAACATCTATACAGATTAACGACGCATTAAAAATGAGAATTGTATAACGTTTTCCATATTCAACAATATTATATGGCGCGGAAGTCTGGAAAATTAACAAGCAATTAGAAAGTCGAATAGAGGCCCTGGAAATGTGGATATACAGAAGAATATGTCGTATTTCAAGGAAACAAACACACTCAGATACAGAGGGTCTAGAAAAACTGTGAATGAAAAGAGAGTTGATGAAAGAAATAACAAAAGGCAAATGAAATATTTTGGTAACGTTAAATGACTCTTATAAAAACCATACTGAAGGCAAGCGAGCAAGAGGTAGACAATGATATAATGGAGAAGATAACATCAAGAGATTTACGAACAGCATTCTAAAATAATGTTCTATCAAGGACAAAGACAGGCAGCTTTGAAGATCCATTGCAGCCAACTTTTATTGTGGAGACGGCACCTGATTGATTAATACTGACGATGATTGAATCTAAAGTAGTATGAAGCCATTTATTATAGTTGGTTTCTTTACGTTCACAGATTTGGACAAGGAATGCCACAGGAACGGATTTCAAGAAGCTCTTCTGGTCAAGTCAACCAGCAGCCGAATTGGTTACAAACAAATGAAGTGTAGTGGAGCCGGATCAACATACGAGTGCCCAATAGGGTCAGAGTGTGTTGATGACGAAGATGGAGAAGGGGTTTGCTGCCGTAACAAAGTTGGACTGGAGCATATTAAGAACAAACCTGGATCGTGCCCTCCTGTAAGTATGTTTTAGTGCTGATACGATAGAAGTGTCGAGTTTATTTCGCATGATCATCGTTGCACTACTGACGCATTCTTAGGTGTACTTGTTAAGTCTCTGAGATGATACATTCTTCAGAGTGCTGCTAGTAACTGTGCCAGTTCGCTGTTGACTGACGAGCCTCCTAGCACGCTTGGTATATTGATCGCTTTTGGATACATCGGTCTCCAATGCCACCTTATACATTATAGCTCATGACGCGGATTCATTCAGTTGGAAGCCGTCGTTTCTGTCCACCTAGAATTGAGTTGGGTTGAGCTGAGTGAAAAATCGACATCACAGCGTTCAGGGCATCTCCCATACATGCCCGGTCCTCATTTTAGCAGTCAGTGAAGAGTACTAGTACTAATAGTACCGGTTGTAGTCTGATAATGGGTCCTTTGGATTACTGGGTTTCGGGCCAGATTCTCTGGTCACTATCTGTCGCAACGTTCTCTCTAGGCTATCATGATTTATCTGTTCGTCTGCAGTTCACATGATCTCTTTGATCCTCACACGATACCATTTTAAATGCTAGGAGATATGACTAACCCACATCATTACACTGCATATAAACAATAAATGAATACAGTTCTGGCTATACAGCTAAAGAAAGCACAAGAAACAGTTGGACAGATTCTGTTAGGTATACTACAAACCTTAGCAACTAAACTTTCTGCCGAAAAAGAGCTCAGGCCAGACATTCACCGAAGCACAATCCAGGACACACATTCACTGAAGCACAATTCAGGACACACATTCACTGAAGCACAATTCAGGACACACATTCACTGAAGCACAATCCAGGACACACATTCACTGAAGCACAATTCAGGACACACATTCACTGAAACACAATCCAGGCCACTCATTCACCAAAATACAATCCATGCCATAAATTCACTGAAATACAATCCAGGTCACACATTCATTGAATTACGATCCACAACACACATTCACTGAAATGCAATCCAGGCCACACATTCACTAAAGTACAATCTAAGCCACACATTCACTTAAATACAATCCAGGCCACACATTCACTGAAATACAATCCAGGCCACACATTCACTGAAATAAAATCCAGGCTTCACATTCACTGAAATACAATACAGGTTATATATCCTGTAAATGCACAATCTAGGGGACACATTCGCCTAATCACTAACACTG